>CM035807.1:46498045-46544410 GCA_020466095.1 Chlorops oryzae | reverse complement strand
TTGAAGGACGCAGGGTTTAAATTACGAAAATGGTGCTCCAACAACAATCGGTTACTATCAGAAATACCCTTGGAAGATCAAGAAATAAGTCTGGATCTAGAGCAATCCTCAACACAAACAATAAAAACGTTGGGTCTTATTTGGTTACCTAAAACGGATGAATTATGCGGACGGGCAAACATTACAGCGTTATCAAAAATCACCAAGCGAACGGTATCATCAGATTTAGCACGAATATTCGACCCACTTGGATTATTTGGACCAGTCACGGTAAAGGCAAAAATATTCATGCAACAGCTCTGGGAGCGAAACATGGATTGGGATGAGGAACTTCCGATGGAGCTAGGACAACAATGGGAGCGATTTCGCAATGACTTACAGGCATTAAATAATTTAAAAACTTTTAGGCACGTGTTTCGCGGACAAACGCCTCTAAAAATCCAATTGCATACCTTTGTTGATGCGTCAGAGAAGGCCTTTGGAGCAGCAGTTTATATCCGAGCAATTAATAAAGACAAAACGATCACAGTTCAGCTACTTTGTGCAAAATCAAGAATCGCTCCGATGAAAAAACTTACGATACCTCGGCTAGAACTGTGTGCAGCAGTTTTAGGCGCAGAGCTTACCAATAGAGTTCAAATGGACATAAAACTCACAAACGTATCAACATTTTTTTGGTCAGACTCAACCATCACGTTATCATGGATCCAATCGCCATCCTCTACACTACACACTTTCGTCTCAAATCGCATAAGCGTAATACAACAGCACACGAACGCTGAGCAATGGCATCATGTATCATCAACCGACAATCCGGCTGATGTGTTGTCGAGGGGAATCGGTCCAGATAAGTTGAAACCTGACTCCGCATGGTTTTACGGTCCATTCTTTTTGTATGGCAACAAAGAATGGTGGATAAATCCAATTCCGAAAATTCCTGACATCCCGAATGATATGGAAAGGAGACGACAACGAGTTGTGGCAATAACTCATCAGCACGACTATATAGGAGCATTAATATACCGCATCGAACACAAAAATTCGTTTTCATTCTTGCTAAATACGGTGGCGTATCTTCGACGTCCATTGATGCGTCCAAGGCGAGAACAATTGGCACTGTCACCAATGGAAATCCGACATGCCTTGTTGACGATAATTCGGACCATTCAGCAATCGGAATTCCAACAAGAAATAAACGATTTGAAAAAACATCAATCTGTAGCACACGCATCACAGTTAAGCACTTTAACACCCTTTATCGACCCCGACGGTGTTCTAAGGGTCGGAGGCCGTCTGGAGACTTCAATGCTACAATACGACGCGAAACATCCTATGTTGTTACCCTACAACGATTCGATAGTCAAATTGCTATTTAAGCATAAACATGAGGAAAACAAGCATTGTGGAATACAATCGCTGCTGGCAGCAATGAGACAAAACTTTTGGCCAATCAAAGGAAAAATAATGGCACGTAGCACGGTGCACAACTGTATACTATGTTCGAAGGCCAAGCCTAAACTAATGGGTCAAATTATGGGTAATCTCCCACCAGACCGAGTTACAATGTCACGCCCATTTTTGAATACAGGGGTAGATTACTGTGGCCCAATTTGGATTCATTATAAAATCCGTGGCAAAAAACCCACAAAGGCATATGTTGCAGTCTTCTGCTGCTTTGCTACGAAAGCAGTCCACCTTGAATTGGTAACCGAGCTCACCACCAACGCCTTCCTAGGAGCACTCAATCGGTTCAGCTGTAGGCGTGGTCGCTGCAAGGCCATTTACTGTGACAACGCAACAAATTTTGTGGGTGCGAAAAACCAATTAGAAGAACTTAAGGAAGTTGTATTTTCAAAAAATGCACAAGAAAAAATCATGCGAGGCAGCAGCAACAAGGGAATTGAGTTCAAGTTCATTCCTCCCAGGGCACCCCATTTCGGAGGTCTGTGGGAAGCCGCAGTAAAATCTGCAAAATATCTGTTGACAAAAAGCATGTCAAATGCATCGCTCACTTATGAGGAACTGGAAACAGTCATAGTTGAAATTGAGGCAATTTTAAATTCGAGACCACTAACTTCAATGTCAACGGATCCCAACGATTTGTCTGTACTCACTCCAGGACACTTTCTTATCGGTGAACCACTCACGGCTACTCCAGATCCACATCAAAATGACGAAAAAATTACTTTATTGGCGCGATGGACACTAGTGTCAAAACTTAAACATGAATTCTGGAAGAGGTGGTCATTTGAATACTTAAATGAGCTGCAATATCGTTACAAATGGAAAACAGAATCTCAAAACCTAAAGGAACACGACATGGTTATTATCAAAGACGACAACCTTCCCATAATGAAATGGCCAATTGGACGAGTTCATAGAATATATCGAGGAAACGATGGACGCATTCGTGTAGCAGACATTAAAACATCAAACGGTATATTCAAGCGCCCAATACATTTACTGCCCCATTACCAACAGCGTCATCAATTAATGCTAACGAAATCCGAAATGAAGCCAACGATGAAACGGATAACACACTACAGGAACCAAAGTGCTCGACAAAGGATTCATCTTTGATGGTTAGCATACCATTAGATCGCATCAAAAATCCTAGAAACCGTAGCACCACAGAAACGACGGAGAAGGTCATCATCACCATCATTCTTATCAATTGCAATCATTGCAGTCATCTTGTTACCTGTACTATTAGCATCTTCAATAATCCAGCAGCAATTCCCAAACAAGCCTGGAATTTACTTTGAGGGAATGGGTACTGTCAATCGTGTCGTTGGCGAATGGAAAATTATTACTTACTTTGATTTAGCACCAATTCAAACCGAACTACAGACACTTCGAAATGGAACAACATTTCTCGAAAATTTTATGTCCACTCCTGCAACAACCCAGCATGTGCTTCGAATTAGTCAAGCGATTTAAAACCCACAACATTAAGCTACAAGGGAGCAAACCCACGAAACGAAGGAAAACTCGAGGAGCATTCGACATAGTTGGAAACATTGCCAACAAATTATTCGGTGTATTGGACAACGAGTATGCTGACGAGGTATCTAACTTAATAAAACAGCTAAAGAACGATGACAACATTTTGTCCGAAATGATTCACAATCAAACTTCAGTAATTGATACCACCATCAATATTGTAAAAAGGGAAACAGAAGCAATCGTAATAAAATTAAATCAGCTGCAAAATCAAGAAAACGAAATTGCCACCGAAATCACTGATGTAAAAAACTACGTCACCCTACTAGAAGTGTACACATCTACAGCTACACAATTATCATTACTGTTCTCAGATTTGCAAAGATTGGAATCTGATATTTTTGATGTACTGACTGGTGTCAGACACGGAAAAATCAGTCCTTTGCTGATTTCTCCACAACAATTGCAACAAGAAATCACAAAAATTAAAGAACATTTGCCAAATTCCCTACACCTGCCATTCAGCCAGAATGACGTCATACACATGTACACTCTAATGAATTCACAAAGTGGAGTTTCAGCAGATCACATTATATTTATCATACGACTCCCACTGACAAACAACGAACTATTTCATCTATATAATATCATACCCTTTCCTGGAACATTCAACGACACGATGGTTACTGTTCACACTGAAACATCTCTACTCGCGGTTACACCACATCGCGACCACTACTTTGCAATGACAAGGAAGATTTAAAGGCGTGCCAGGCTATAAGACAAGGTTCACATCAACTCCTGTGCTCGGACAAGCAACCAAAATATCATCAAGGTGCACAAGCTTACTTGTGTGAATTGAATTTGCTAAGAAATGTTACTGATAAAAATTGCATCTGGAAGAAAATCAAAGACGATACAATCTGGATTCCACTAGAACTCACAAATCAGTGGATTTTTGGATCAAAATATTCAACAAAAGTCAGTGCCGTATGCAATGGAACAGCTGAAATGCTCGAACTGCATGGTTCCAGTCTTATCACGTTACAAAATGATTGCACGCTTAAACATCATACGGCCACTATCCAAGCTCATCAAATATATACCGACACAATGTATGAATCACACATAGCCTTTGGAGATTTCAATTCTAATACCACATCTGCTACTCGACTAATTATTAATGGTTCACCCATCGATCTCGGCAATGATTTACTGCAACTTCAGCAACTCCAAGAAACTATTAAACGGGACAAGGTCTTCGAATTGCCACAATTGGTTGAAAATCAAAATGTCCACCATCATATTACAAGTTATGCAGCTTTACTATTAATCATCAGTACCATCTTATGGCTCGCTTGGACATTTAAGACAAACAGACAAGGCCGAACAATTGAGTGCAACATTACACCAACACCGGCAACAAGATTTTCAGTAGATCCGGAAATATCAATGTAATAAGTAGCATGATAAGTTAAGGTTCATTGATTTTTAAAATGTTTGTTTTTTCTTCAATCAGCACTTTACAAATCGTCTATAAATGTAAGAGAGAAACTGCCTTGTTCTACGTCAACAAAACGGGAATTGTCGTACAAAGAAAATAAAAATAAACTTTGAATTTGATAAATTCAAGGCCGGCAGAATGTTAGAGCTACACTCTAACATACATATGCTATTCAAAAATTCATGATTCAGTTACAAAATAACTTAAACTTCATAATGAGTTTCGCAAAATAACTCAAACTTCATAACGACGTTCAGACACTGCATTAAGTAACTCAAACCTCATAATGATGTTCACATAATGCATTGAACTCAACTCACGGCAATAAATGTAAAGCAAGGCAGCGTCTCTTATTTCAGTCAACACGAATGCTAATTTGTATTTTTTAATTTCTGAATTTGTCAATTTAACAGTTTAACAGTTTGTTTATTTTCTACCTTTTTTTTAGCAATTTATTTTGTAAAGTATGTCTAAGTCAGCAATAGTTAGGTATAAAAGAAATTGATTTATAATAATAAAGCAGTACTTTTACTACACCAAAGTGTTTAATTGTGCTCTTCTTGTGAACAATCAGTTTTATGTGCTGAATTGTTAACTAAATAAATCAACTAAATCATTTGCTTGATAGTCGGTTTCAAGTGCCGCTCTATCAATTCATCAAAGCTTAGTGTGCATCGCATTAAGCTAATTCATTTAAACACTATTTTCCCAATTGTTTTAGGCTCTGTGATGTCAGTATATGGTGAAAGCCTTAATTGCGAATTCTCTTAAAACAATAATTGACGGCGACGTAAAGCTAGACGCGTTATCTGGAACTTTCTCCCATAACAAAAGTAGTGATGATGAAATATAAAAAAAAAATTGAAACAAATTGCCACAAGCTAAAGTAGCTAATGTAAAAATCCATGATTTGAGATACTGCGTATTTTGTCCAAAAAATTTTCTGTTTTGTTTTTATGAAATATTATTTATTTCATGGAATAAATTCCTTAGGGCTTTATTTTTCTATAGCTCAAATTTGCTTTTTTGAATAAATGGGGTAAGGAAAATTGTGGAATTTGTTTAATGCCCCAATTTTTTGTAATTTTCTTTCCCCATCTGTTAACAAAAGGCTAAAGACTTTAAAACGTAAATTCCCAAGAAACTTATTCCCAGGTGCTTTGAGAATCGTGCTGTTTAAGATTTCTTTCAAAAATTTACTAATTAATTTAACCGAAATCGCAGTTATTGTCGAATTTAAGTAGACACAAGCTTATTATCAAAACTGAAAAGGTATAAAAATTTTTTAAGAAATCTACTGCTTTTATTTTAAAAATTTCATATAAAATCAATAGTATACCATAAGGAGCTATTGCACTTATGACAAATTGCTATACATATGGCATTTTTTCTGTCATACAATGTGATTGCCATATTAGCCGTGCCATATATATCAATTGGTGTCATATGATATGACAGTGTGATAAGGACACATTATACAGCACAGCTTTATGACAGATATATGGTGCCATACAAAAATAGTAATTTATAGTGTATTAGCACCTATGTATATCTGTAGCTAATTTTTTTTGATAAATGCATAAATGGTTGAAAAAAATTATTTCATTATGTTAACTTAAATCAAAAAACTTTGCAAAAATCGTAAATTTTTAAAAAGGTGAATTATCATGCAATTGAAATTTAATTTCGGTTTATGTCGACTTAAGCTACTTTAATTTATGGCCAGATATGTTTCTTTACAACAGAACATTACTTGGGAATCGACGTCTAAAGAGGTTAAGGTTTAGTACGTAGGTGTCTTTTTCTGCGAGTCCGGTATATGCATGGCGTTGTCCGCGCGTAAGCCCAAATGAGGGTAGTAGCAGAAAATTCAAATCGTACATTCATAAATTTCTGGAACATAAACCAGGATTTTTATGACATCTTATAGAAGATTCCACCTCTTAAAAAAAAAAAAAAACGACAAGAATTTACCTAATTGCACACTTACTTAAACGAAATACGTAAATAAATTACATACATTGATACATTTTCTTTTTACCCGACCGCGATAGGAGGGTAATGTTTTAAAATATCTTTAGCTGAGGAAAAGGTATGTGGAATCGGCTTTGCCGATGTAAACTTCTTTACTTGTTCATCAATAAGTTTACTTAGCACCACAATTAACTCATTCCATCTTGACTCAGCTGCAGATAATGTAATGAAAAATGTTGGTACGCCAAATTGCCTTATCATAGCCAAAACTTTCTTCTTTTCCGCTTCCCAATGTGCTGGTGAGGACCGAAATCCTTTAAGTATATGATACCCATCGTCTTGTTGAACTAAACCGTTCAAATAGTTTTCGTCTAACGCTTGAGCTGCTGTGATGTTGTTTGTATTAGACTTTTTCCGCAAACATGTTGAAATCGAATTTTTAACAGACTTGAGTTCATAATATTTATAACCCATAAGAGTTTGGATACAATAGCACACCGTCTATCATACCTACGAATTTCGGATCTTGCAATCTTACTATAAGTCAAATTACAATTTATTTTCCTCCCGCAATATATTTTCGGAAATGACAACTCTTCAGCGTGATCGTCAGATGTAACCCACTGGTCTTCGCCCCTCACCAGGTGCCATGACAATTCTATCTAACGGCATATTTTCTATAGCTTCATTATCGAGCAGAGTTTCGAGGCCATCTACGATTTCCTCTTCACCGTTCGGTTGAGGGGGAATATTTTCCATGTTTTCGTCCGGAATGATTACGTCTTCAGTATTATTAGTTAACGTGTCAACTATTTGATGATCTGCCGGGTCAACAATAAATCGTACTTCATTATTTGTTCCAATAGTATTCAACCAGTTTTCGTCCATTGAAATAACACCCTATATAACTCCGTCTGAAGAAGATACTGTAGAGCTTCTAAGACATTTGCTGGTCGAATTGTTTCCACCATAAAGTTTTGTTGATATTCCATTCGGCGTTTCAAGTGAACCTGAATAACATGGGTGTTGTTAAAAGTCCTTGGGAGAACCTTGACTGTCTCTGGTACTGAAATTGGAATATTTACAACCGACCCCTTAAGCGCACATTGTCGTTGATAGCCCAAAGTTATAATTCGCATAAAAGGTATTCGAGGAGATATAAGTCTTTCTTCCAAGCAAGTAAGATCTTTGAGACACTGTGGAATTTCCGGGAAATCTAATCCATTAGACAAGCAAATAGTAGGAACTTTATTATTGTGAATGGATGTATAACATGTATTGCAAAAATTATACATGTCATTTGGTTTTGGGAATTTCGTACTAAGATAAAATATTTCCTCAGTATTCAAATCAGGAAACTTCAGCTGCGAAATCGATTTACGTAATTTTTTTTTTTATTGGGGAACCATGTTCCTCCACAACATATACACATTTCAGTAGGTCCTTCTTTAATGACATCATTATATTTTTGGAGCAATTAAGTATATCTCTCCTTCCGCCTTCGTTCCAAATGTTCAACTCGAAGTTCTGGGGAAGTAACTTCATCACGAATAAGTCTATTTCTCTCTGAATTTCTATCATATTCATTTAGACGATTCAAAGGGTCTGATCTATGACAAGAAACCCAACTTCGTGTCAATTCGTAATCTTTCGTTACGTAAATCTGAATTTGCCGCCTGGAAGAATGAGCTTCAGCATCTCGAATCCGCTCAACAAATCTATATTCTTCGTCTTGACGTCTGAACGAATGAGCTCCAGCATCACGATTCCTCTCTTCTAGTCTGTATTCTTCATCTTGGCGTCTGGACGAATGAGCTTCAGCATCTCGAATCCGCTCAACGAATCTATATTCTTCGTCTTGACGTCTGAACGAATGAGCTCCAGCATCACGATTCTCTCTTCTAGTCTGTATTCTTCATCTTGACGTCTGGACGAATGACTTCAGCATCTCGAATCCGCTCAAGAATCTATATTCTTCGTCTTGACGTCTAGACAAATGAGCTCCAGCATCACGGTTCCTCTCTTCTAGTCTATATTCTTCGTCTTGACGTCTGGACGAATGAGCTTCAGCATCTCGAATCCGCTCAACGAATCTATATTCTTCGTCTTGACGTCTGAACGAATGAGCTCCAGCATCACGGTTCCTCTCTTCTAGTCTATATTCTTCATCTTGGCGTCTGGACGAATGAGCTTCAGCATCTCGAATCCGCTCAACGAATCTATATTCTTCGTCTTGACGTCTGAACGAATGAGCTCCAGCATCACGATTCCTCTCTTCTAGTCTGTATTCTTCATCTTGCTTGGACGAATGAGCTTCAGCATCTCGAATCCGCTCAACGAATCTATATTCTTCGTCTTGACGTCTGAACGAATGAGCTCCAGCATCACGATTCCTCTCTTCTAGTCTGTATTCTTCATCTTGGCGTCTGGACGAATGAGCTTCAGCATCTCGAATCCGCTCAACGAATCTATATTCTTCGTCTTGACGTCTGAACGAATGACTCTAGCATCACGATTCCTCTCTTCTAGTCTGTATTCTTCATCTTGGCGTCTGGACGAATGAGCTTCAGCATCTTGAATCCGCTCAACGAATCTATATTCGTCATCTTGGCGTCTGGACGAATGAGCTTCAGCATCTCGAATCCGCTCAACGAATCTATATTCTTCGTCTTGACGTCTCAACGAATGAGCTCCAGCATCACGATTCCTCTCTTCTAGTCTGTATTCCTCTTCTTGACGTCTGGACGAATGTGCTTCTGAATCTCTTATCCTTTCTTGTGATCTATATCGCTCATCTTGGCGTCTTTTTCTTTGATATTCTGCATCTCTTCTTCTCTTTGTTGTTCTAACTTCGGGGTCTTGGCGTCTTATTCGTTGTCTCCTTGCAGTGTTCGCTCTTCGCTGTTCTACAGCTGCTTCATTTTGTTGTGCTATTAAATTAGCCAACATTCCTCTTGTCACTCTACGTGTAGAAAAAGGATCTTCCGGTATATTCGCCATATATAGAAATGTGCGTCTCTTTACTTTCACAATTATTTTTATCAATGAATCTCGCACTAAAAATTTGTCAATGAATTTTTTCGCGATCGCAATATTAAAAAAATTAAAAACTTACACAATTCCGCTCTTGCTCGCTTGCAAAATTTTAGGGAACAGTGTCACGCAAAGTACCGAGTATTTTGGTCGTTTAGCATACATTCACGATAATGGAGTTCGCTTACTGTAGCGAATAAGCTCACGCGAATTTTTGGTTTACGATAACGAAAATTGTGAAAAAACTTGCGCTTGTTCTTATTTATATTGCAGATTTAATGCAGAATATATGGTTTTAAGGGCTAATATAAAAGTTCATTCAAATGAAAGTTTAAGTTATGTTAAGTAATTCAGTTTAATGAATTGTATTTGGAATCATGAAAATATAAGTATAGTTTTCATAAAATATAATTATCTTTAACCTACGCCGATAAATATACTGAAGTTTTGAATATATTGGTTACATAAATTCAATCATTACCGAATTACACCAATGCACCAATACAAGCTACTTCAAAGTCCTCGTATTTCTCCTTTATTTCTCGTTTCTTCGTTTGTATTTCAGGTACAAAATCGGTATTATGTATTTTCTTCTTATTTTTTCCTTCCTTCGGTTTTTAGGTATGTACCTACATATCTCCAGCTCAGAAATTTTTTTAGTTTAATTTTTTTTATTTTTTAAATTATTCTTATTTTCGTGTTTTTCTTCAATTGAAACCAAGATTAAATAGTGCTATTGAGAGTTCAATATAGGCACAAGGAAAAAATTAATAAAATTAAAAATTGTAATAGATTTAATTCACGGACCTCACTTGTATTTTTGTTTTCTCTTTATTTTTCTCAATATTCGTTAAATTTTCACCTTTTCACTTCTGCTCATACGCAGTTTTTTTCTTTTCTTTTTGTTTTATTTTTCTTTTATTTGAGGGTTTTTTCCAATTCTTATTCGTATATGTAAATATGTATACCTAACCTATATACAGGGTGTCCCGTAGGTGAGTGCTTTTTTTTACAGGGATGGTAGGGGAGGTCACGACGAACAAAAAATCGTATGGGAGGGGGGGGTCCCAAATGCACCTGAGGAGTTATAGGGCCTTAAAGTTTTCTGGCACTAAGTCCAGAAAAACAATTCTCCCACGCTAGTGGCTTACTGTAGAAAAAAAATTGTAATGCGGTTTGAAAGCCAATTGTACAGGCTTTTGGGCAAAATTGAATTGATGGTCAAAACTGCAGTTATTGTGTGAAAAATAAACGCTCAAAGTCAAAAATTCTGAAAAAATTTTCAATTATTTTACTTTGGGAGCCATTTTGGTATGGAAAAGGTCCAATTAACACATGCTTTTTTAATTTTTTTTTAAATCTTCGTTCAATTTACTTCAAATCTGTGGTACATTTGTCATACCTTATTAGCGGTTTAACCTCAGGTTAAATAGGATTTAAAAACGAACTTGAACTTTTTTTAAAATCAATTTAAATAATCTCAGCAAAAAGTTACCAATTTTTCCAATACAAGTACGTATAATTTTAAACCAAAATTTGTCTTAAATAAGAAATTGCTGGCTGGCCATTGTAAGCCAAAGATTGCTATTTTAAGAATTTCATCACATAAAAAAAAGTTGAAGTTCGTTTTTAAATCCCATTTTTTCGATGGTTAAACCGCAAATAAGGTATAACAAATGTACCACAGATTTGAAGTAAATTGAACGAAGATTTAAAAAAAAATTAAAAAAGCATGTGTTAATTGGACCTTTTCCATACCAAAATGGCTCCCAAAGTAAAATAATTGAAAATTTTTTCAGAATTTTTGACTTTGAGCGTTTATTTTTCACACAATAACTGCAGTTTTGACCATCAATTCAATTTTGCCCAAAAGCCTGTACAATTGGCTTTCAAACCGCATTACAATTTTTTTTCTACAGTAAGCCACTAGCGTGGGAGAATTGTTTTTCTGGACTTAGTGCCAGAAAACTTTAAGGCCCTATAACTCCTCAGGGGTGCATTTGGGACCCCCCCCCCCTCCCATACGATTTTTTGTTCGCCGTGACCTCCCCTACCATCCCTGTAAAAAAAAGCACTCACCTACGGGACACCCTGTATAGGAATATGATTTTTTTTTCTCACTTATCTTATTCGGCTTTTCCTTTATATTTCGGATGCTCCCACCGATGAAGGCCACCAACTTGATGTGTGGAAAGTTTTCTTTTTCTTTATTATTAATTGCTCCGGTTAAAAGAGCCAACTTTTAATAGTTAGAAAACACGAACGCCTGGATAAAAACTCGAGAAATATTTTCGAATATGAAAATAAAATTCTTTTCAAATTTCCTATACAAAAATCTCTGTGCCTGCTTCTCAAATTGAATATTTAAGGTTGAAAAGTTTTATATCGTTCAGCGAGATACTGAAGCTCATTCGCCCAGACGTCAAGACGATAAATATAGATTCGCGAAATTTGAAAAAATTTTATTTTCACTATTTTGAATTGAGTATTTCGCAGCTAGACAGAATGTCCTCTAACGGTTAAAATTTGACCATGACCACCATTCACGAAACTTGCAAAAATTTGATTTTCACTATTTTGAATTGAGTATTTCGGAGCTTAACAAAATGTCCTCTAACGGTTAAAATTTGACCATGACCACCATTCGCGAAACTTGCAAAAATTTGATTTTCACTATTTTGAATTGAGTATTTCGCAGCCAAACTAAATGTCCTCTAAGGGTTAAAATTTGATCAAGACCACCATTCGCGAAATTCGCGAAAATTTTATTTTCACTATTTTGAATTGAGTATTTCGCAGCTGAACAAAATGTCCGCTAAGGGTTAAAATTTGACCATGCCCACCATTCGCGAAATTCGCAAAAATTTATTTTCACTATTTTGAATTGAGTATTTCGCAGTTAAACAAAATGTCCTCTAAGGGTTAAAAATTGATCAAGACCACTATCCGCGAAATTCGCGAAAATTTGATTTTCACTATTTTGAATTGAGTATTTCGCAGTTAAACAAAATGTCCTCTAAGGGTTAAAATTTGATCAAGACCACCATCCGCGAAATTCGCGAAAACCTGATTTTCACTATTTTGAATTGAGTATTTCGCAGCTAAACAAAATGTCCTCTAAGGGTTAAAATTTGATCAAGACCACCATCCGCGAAATTCGGGAAAATTTGATTCACTATTTTGAAGTGAGTATTTCGCAGTTAAACAAAATGTCCTCTAAGGTTAAAAACCAGGTGAAAATATTTTTGACGAAATAACTTCCCATTCTTCTATAAAACTACTAAGAGTGTTTCCTTAATAGGCCCGTATACTCTTTTAGTCAGTGAGGGGCAATCTGCATTTCCCCCCTCACTATGACTGATATACACATTTCCCATATACTGGGTAGAGTCAGCTGACACGACACGTTACGATACGATACGTGCCGACTGTTTCTAGCTTTAGAGAGGTGAATTTTTGGTGTGAGTTCTCTTATCACTGTTTTAAATTGACCTGAAAATTTTGTGTAGGGGCATAAGTGTTGGGGACAGCATGAGTGTTGGGGACAGCATGAGTATTAAGGACAGCATGATCGTCTTGAACTCATCCGTTCGAGTTCAAGACGAGTGTTGAATAAAATAAATAAAAATTTTACTGATTTATTATTATTTTTATTTTTTTATTTTTTTTTTATTTTGGATTTTCTAAAGTAAGATTTGCCAATTTTAAAGGCACGCTAGTTTCGTTATTATTAAAATCCGCTTCCGTCGTAGCCGCGGGTGGCTCCTCGACCGCCATTGCCTCCTTCTCCACCGGAGTCACATTGGTACTTGGTTGAGTCCTTTCGGGTGATACCGGAGTCCTATTGTTTTTTGCCCCAGTCCTGTTTTTATTGGGAGCCCGCCTTTGGAACCGGTTCGATGGCCTGCGGTAGTTTCGTCCAATGCACTGCGTTGCCAATTCCCGCAGACCATCGATGCAGCTTTTAGCCAAGTCCAGCCGATTTATATTTCTGAAAAAGAAACAAAATAAAATAATCCTGCCATTCTTCGCAATAAACGAATCCTTCACAAGGATTTTATAATTTTTATTGCGTAGAATGGCTTTGTTTTTACGCAAACACTCACCTCATTTCGAAGATAAGAATGAAAAATAAATTTAAAATGCCCAGCTTATATACCCAAAAATGTTCAATAAATTCCATTCAAAGTCTACATGATTGCAAACTCAGTCACAGAAATTTTTGCAAGGTGTATATCAATATTACAATAAGAACAACAAATCTAAAACAAACACATTGCTTTGTTGTTGCAAAGAAACTGAAAGTCTAAAAATTTAATAATTATGCCGCTTTTGAAAACAAAGGTTTTTCGTGCTATATTCGACTTATTTTGGTCATCATTGTTGGTTTTAATAATAACGAAACTAGCGTGCCTTTAAAATTGGCAAATCTTACTTTAGAAAATCCAAAATAAAAAATAAAAAAATAATAAATCAGTAAAATTTTTATTTATTTTATTCAACACTCGTCTTGAACTCGAACGGATGAGTTCAAGACGATCATGCTGTCCTTAATTCTCATGCTGTCCCCAACACTCATGCTGTCCCCAACACTCATGCTGTCCCCAACACTTATGCCCCTACACAACATTTTCAGGTCAATTTAAAACAGTGATAAGAGAACTCACACCAAAAATTCACCTCTCTAAAGCTAGAAACAGTCGGCACGTATCGTATCGTAACGTGTCGTGCCAGCTGACTCTACCCAGTATATGGGATATGTGTATATCAGTCATAGTGAGGGGGGAAAATGCAGATTGCCCCTCACTGACTAAAAGAGTATACGGGCCTATTAAGGAAACACTCTTAGTAGTTTTATGGAAGAATGGGAAGTTATTTCGTCAAAAATATTTTCACCTGGCTTTAACCCTTAGAGGACATTTTGTTTAACTGCGAAATACTCACTTCAAAATAGTGAAAATCAAATTTTCGCGAATTTCGCGGATGGTGGTCTTGATCAAAATTTAACCCTTAGAGGAAATTTTGTTTAGCTGCGAAATACTCAATTCAAAATAGTGAAAATCAAATTTTCGCGAATTTCGCGGATGGTGGTCTTGATCAAATTTTAACCCTTAGAGGACATTTTGTTTAGCTGCGAAATACTCAATTCAAAATAGTGAAAATCAATTTTTGCGAATTTCAAGAATGGTGGTCATGGTCAAATTTTAACCCTTAGAGGAAATTTAGTTTAGCTGCGAAATACTCACTTCAAAATAGTGAAAATCAAATTTTCGCGAATTTCGCGGATGGTGGTCTTGATCAAATATTAACCCTTAGAGGACATTTTGTTTAACTGCGAAATACTCAATTCAAAATAGTGAAAATCAAATTTTCGCGAATTTCGCGGATGGTGGTCTTGATCAAATTTTAACCCTTAGAGGACATTTTGTTTAGCTGCGAAATACTCAATTCAAAATAGTGAAAATCAATTTTTGCGAATTTCAAGAATGGTGGTCATGGTCAAATTTTAACCCTTAGCGGTCATTTCGTTTAGCTGCGAAATACTCAATTCAAACTAGTGAAATTCAAATTTTCGCGAATTTCGCGGATGGTGGTCTTGATCAAATTTTAACCCTTAGAGGAAATTTAGTTTAGCTGCGAATACTCACTTCAAAATAGTGAAAATCAAATTTTCGCGAATTTCGCGGATGGTGGTCTTGATCAAATTTTAATCCTTAGAGGACATTTCGTTTAGCTGCGAAATACTCAATTCAAAATAGTGAAAATCAATTTTTGCGAATTTCGCGAAATGTGGTCATGGTCAAAATTAATCCATAATGGACGACTTTATTTGGCGGCAAAATACACAATCAGAAGAAGCAAAATAGATATTTTCGATACAAGTGTCGAAATGAAGCTTTTTTTTGCACGAGTGGTAAATGTTGTAAAACGAGGCGCAGCCGAGTTTTACAATACCACGAGTGCGAAAAAAGCTGAGTTTCGACACGAGTGCCGAACAATATTTTATGCAATAAGATTTCAAATTGGAATTTAACCTAAATTTAAGAAAGCGTGTTTTTTGTTTGTTTGTTATTGTGAAGAAATTTTTTATTTTGATTTGACAGATTCATAATTGAAATTCTTTATTATACAACTTCGTAGTATGCTCTGCTTATTTTTGCCTTGTATTTTTTGAAATAAGTGCATTTTGAAATTTATTATTGCACGCCTTGCCTTGTATTTTTTGAAATGCGTGCGTTTTGAAATTTATTATTGCACGCCTTGAAATTCATTCTTAAAAAACCATGTAGTATGCCATGCTTTTTGTTTGTATAAACAATTTTTTATACTTTCTCAAAACTAGTGTCATAATATGCTTCATTATGATTTTAAAATCGACATCATAATAGGCCTATTATGATGTCGAATTGCATAAAATAATTTTTGTATTCAGATATGAGAATAAGAGAAAGAGTGTTTTTTTCTATTGTGTAGGATGATGACCATAGTTATAGCGATGTCGCAATTTTTTTTTTCAGCGAAAGCTTAAGTCTACATAGTAGCTATACACTCACCAAATTTCAATAAGCTGGGATGTATAGTAAAAAAGTTATCCAGGAAAAACGTCAAAAATCGTGATTTTTGAAACTTCTGAACCACTTCCCACGACCCAAGAAGGGACTACGAAAAAAATTTGTATGCAGTTTTTCGGACATTTACCTGATTGAAGTCCATGCCAAATTTCAATATGATATCTTTCATGGCTTAGGAGTAAATTACGAAAAACTAAAGTGTGACCGACAGACAGACAGACAGACAGACAGACAGACAGACAGACAGACATGGCTAGATCGATTCCTCTTGTCACCCTGATCAAGAATATATATATATGTCTATATCTACCGCGACTCCTTTGGGTATGTTACATACACCGTGCCAAACTTAATATACCCTTTCCTTCGGAAAAGGTATAACAATCAAAAAAGGGAAAAATAATCAAAAAAATCAAAAATAATTCAAAATAATCGTCAAATAATCGGGATTATTTTTTTGATTATTTCTCAAATAATTCAGATTTTTTTCAATAATCAACAATAATCCCGACTATTTGACGATTATTTGGCAATCGCAATCATTAATAATTCATGATGCTAAAAAAATTCAAGTATTTATGATTATGGATTAAAAATTTGTCGGATTAATAATCCTAGTCCGAACTTAACAGCTCTGGTTTCAAGGCAAGTACTACGATTTCTAAAAATTCAAAAAGTGAGCGTGGCAGATGGGTGGTTGTTGAAAATTGTCCCCTACACCCGAAATTCAAATGGGACTTGAACATCCATAAACATCCTCCCACAAATTTCCTCAGTCGGTCCATTATTAAGGGTAACTCCAGTACTAGGGTCTGTCACAAAAATCCCAAAACTGCCTCAAAATCGGACTTTTCGAAATATTTCAATGAAACTTAGAATTTGACCGTATATTTAAGCCTCCGATTAGAATTT
Source organism: Chlorops oryzae (assembly GCA_020466095.1). Classification (NCBI taxonomy): domain Eukaryota; kingdom Metazoa; phylum Arthropoda; class Insecta; order Diptera; family Chloropidae; genus Chlorops; species Chlorops oryzae. The sequence goes on along the minus strand of CM035807.1, from coordinate 46,527,472 downwards.
CAAAAAAAAAATGAAAAAGTGGGCGTAGAAAGGGGTGGTTTTTATAAAGAAATTTAACAAAAGTCGGTATATGGGGCCCCTAATGGCCTTAAAAACCTCTTGAATATTCTTACTTAATGCCTATTGTTTGGGCGTGGTTTAAAAATTATTTAAACATGTGTATCTGTGTCGGGTATTTTATTGTCAGGCTCGCCTGACTATAACACCCTTACTTGTTTGCAAAAGTTTTCGCATCACCCTATATACATATGAATATATATATTATTTACTTTATAGAATATATTATAATAAAAAAGACCTTTAAAAATGCTGACTAAAATCTTCGTGACCAAAGAGAAAAAGGTAGCTGAATTAAAAATAAGGAGGGTTAGTACACAATATTTTCTCTGTCAGAGGTCAGATTTACCCGTCAAATGAGAAAACGGTTTCGTTAAAAAATCGGATATAACACATCACTCAATAAGTCCGTAAAATAACTAAGAAAAACAAATTTTTTGGCAAAATTCGATCTTATTCATCAACATACATTCCTTCAAGAGTGATACAATTAGTCCAACGCCGCTCTAGCATTTCGACACCATTTTTGTAAAACGATTTGTCTTTGGCCTCAAAATAAGCTTCAGTCTCAGCGATCACCTCTTCATTCGAGCCAAATTTCTTTCCGGCGAGAATTTTTTTCAGGTCTGCGAACAGGTAGTAGTCGCTGGGGGCCAAGTCTGGAGAATACGGTGGGTGCGGAAGCAATTCGAAGCCCAATTCGTTCAATTTGGCCATCGTTGCGATCGACTTGTGACACGGTGCGTTGTCTTGGTGAAAGAGAATTTTTTTCTTCTTCATGTGTGGCCGTTTTTTGTTTGGCAATTTCTTCCCTCAAACGCAGCAGTAATGTCATGTAGTATTCGCTGTTGATTCTTCTTTCTTTCTCAAGATAGTCGATGAACAAAATTCCGTGAGCATCCCAAAATACACTCTCCATAACCTTACCAGCCGACTTTTGCGATTTCGGCCGCTTTGGACGTGGTTCTCCGGCTGCAGTCCACTCAGATGACTGCCGATTTGACTCTGGAGTGTGGTGGTGGATCCATGTTTCATCCATTGCCACATACCGACCCAAAAATTCCTTTTTATTCCGGTTAAACAGCTCCAAACAGCTCTCAGAATCATCGACACGTTGTCATTTTTTGTCGACTGTGAGCAAACGCGGCACCCACTTTGAGAACAGCTTTCTCATGGACAAATGTTCATGCAAAATAGTGTGCACACTGCCTTCTGATATCTTCAAGGTGTCAGATATCTCACGCAATTTCACTTTTCGGTTTTCCAAAACGATTCGGTGAACTTTTGTGACGTTTTCCGGTGTAACCACCTCAATTGGCCTTCCAGAGCGTTCAGCATCGTCAGTCTCTGTACGGCCACGTTTAAAATCAGCAAACCACTTCTCCACCGTTTGCCTCGATGGGGCAGAGTCCGGATAACACTTTTTTCAAAAACTCAAAAGTAGCGTCACTTGAACCTCTGTAACTTATAAACTAATCGTCGGATTGTCATGAAAATTTGACAGATATCTTTTTAGGGTTGCTACTTTCTACAAATAAAGACTGTCCCAGAAATAACTGTCCTTTTGTTTTTTTTTTATTGCAAAAAAACCAATGATGTTTTTTAAAAATTCTTTCAGTTTATTATTAAGTGAACATTACAAAATAAACAAACATTTTAATTACACTGGAAAAAATACACTTAAAAAAAAATTATACACTTTTTTATTAAGGTCCTCCAATAGGTCTTTTACCGACCTTTCGTTCACCTTAGTGTATGCCCGACGCCATTTATGTCGAAATATTTCGATGTTCTTCGCAGTTTGTTTGATTTTTCGATTGGACGAAGTTCGGGGCAATTTGGAGGATTTGCTACTCCTGGTACCACAGTGACATTATTGGCTTGGTACCAACTCATCGTTCTCTGGGCGTAGTGAGATGTTGCTAGGTCAGACAAAAATAGTACTGAACCTTGGTGTTGACGTATAAAAGGCAGCAAACGCCGGTCCAGACACTCTCTGATGTAAATTTCGGTGTTGATTGTGCGATCCGTCACAAATTCCTTACTTCGAAGGCCACATTTGCAAATGGCCTGCCACACCATGTATTTCTTTGGAAATTTGGTATGTTTTTCGGTGGTAAATTTAGAGGATGCTCCACCCCTTCTAACCGCAATATAATATCCGTGTCCAGGTAACTGCTTGAAATCCGCTTTGCAATACGTTTCATCGTTCATGATCACGCAATCAAATTTGGGCAGGTAATCGCGATACAGTTTTCGAGCCCTCCTCTTGGCTTCGGCGTCCTTTTCTTCTGACCTATCAGGTACTTTTTGTACTTTATAGCTCCTTAGGTTGTAAAATTTTTTAATCCGTTGAACACTTGACTTCGATGTTCCCGCTTTTGCTGCCATATCACGAACCGAAGTGCCTAGATTCTGAGTAAACAGCCGCTTAACGTTCTGGGCCACCGCTTGGTTCGCTGGACCACTTTTTCTCCCTCATCCTGGTGTTTTTGATAAAGGGGTAAGCTGTCTGTATCGTTTTATGGGCCTACCGACAGTTTTTTTGCACACGCCAACTTCCTTAGCGATCTGTTTGTACGTGGTGTTTGGATTTTCCAAGTGTTTGTAAATAATTGCTTTCCGCTTTTCTTCTTGTTGAGACGACATCTTTTCAAAAGCGCTTTTATTTTACGAATGAGTAATTTTTTTTTAATCTGCAATATTTATACTTTATTTAGGTACCAAATATGTTGCTATAGAGTTAACACCTTTTTATAAATATGTTAGCCTAAAAACAAAAGGACAGTTAATTTTGGGACAGTCCGTAATATCAATTATTACATAGCAACGCCATCTATGTGTCATCCTACGGACTTATTGAGTGATGTGTTATGTATGTAGTTAGAAAATTTTTTTCTGTGTAGAGGTAAAGCCTTACAACCAGTGAGAAAAATTCAGTTTTGAAAAACAATAAGGTCTACGAAACATTCTATTTTGCGAGTATTAATACTTTTTGAGTTATGATGATTTGCAGCGACGAAAATCCAGCTTTTCTAAAATTTAAGGTCCATGCACAATATTCATAAGTTGAGTTAGAAACCTGAATCTTTGCTTGAACACCTCTATAAATATGGCTAACTACTTAATTGACAATACACTAAAGTTAAAAAAAAAAAAAAAATTCACTATAATCGAAAGTGTTATTTGTCGCATGTGATATGGGCAACTCAACTGAGGAGTTTGCAAACGCCACATACGACAATTGTGTCACTGTCTAAAATGGCCTAGAAATTAAAAAGTATGTAGGATTGATATAAAATGCATCCAGAAATTCATGTGTCGCTCTATATCTCAGCGAAAAATTTAAAAAATCTACCGTACAGATTTTAAGTAATAATCTCTTAAACTTCAAAGACAATTTCCCAAAACCTCGAAATTTCTACAAACGACACCGGTTTTCTCAGAAGACGATAGCACTTCAAAGTAGGATTCATTTTTGAATGAATTTTTAAATAGTCCACAAAGTACCTGTATATTTTCAAATTATATCTTTGATTTTCTTTGAAAAGCCTGTCAAAAAATTTCCGTTATAATTCGGCTAATCATTTCTTTAATGAATGAAATGTTCAAAATGTGACCATTGCTTTTTAATACATTTTAAATAACGCTTCCTTGTTGTGGTGGTGGTTATTTCCATGCTTAGCTTTTCACCGATTGTCTGAAAAGCGTTGGAAATATTTTGTTTCAAATGTTGAAGGCTTTCAATTTCTTCATTATAGACCAGTTCTTTGGCTTGTTCACAAACGTAGAAGTCTAAGAGTGTCAAGTCTGGAGATCTTGCTGGCCATTTTATAGGACCATTCCTACCAATCCAGTTCGAACCGCAATCTTCATTCAAATATTCTGTGACAATTCTGCTTAAATGAGCGGAATTTTTTGACAGAATTTTAAGGAAAATCAGAGATATAATTTCAAAATGTACAGGTATTATGTAGAATATTTAAAAATGCCATCAAAAATGCATCCTACTTTGAAGTGATATAACTCACAAACGGCACCTTTTAGGCAAGTGGTGCAAGAACAAAAAACATAGCCTTGGACATTAGGTATCGCATGTTAAAACAAGTAAGAAAGCTAAAGTCGGTCAAGCCCGACTTTGAAATACCCAGCGTCCCGACATTATGAGCGCACTATGTTTTGCTTCTCGATTTGTGGGCGTGGCAGTAAGAGGGCAACATAAATTATTTCCCTACACCTTTCATTCGCCTTGGTGAACCTATGTTGCGAATTTGAAGCTTCTACGCCTTTTACTTCGGAAGTTACGAAAAATCTTCATTTGTGGGCGTGGCAGTGGGCGGGCCATATAAAATTTTTTCCTACACCTTTCATTCGCCTTGGTGAACCTATGTTGCGAATTTAAAGCTTCGACGCCTTTTACTTCGGAAGTTACGAAAAATCTTTATTTGTGGGCGTGGCAGTGGTAGGGCAACATAAATTATTTCTCAACACCTTTCATTCGCCTTGGTCAACCTATGTTGCGAATTTGAAGCTTCTACGCCTTTTACTTCGGAAGTTACAAAAAATCTTCATTTGTGGGCGTGGCAGAGGGCGGGCCAGTTAAATTTTTTCCCTACACCTTTCATTTGCCTTCGCCAACCTATGTGGCGAATTTGAAGCGTCTACGCCTATTAATTCAGAAGTTACGAAAAATCTCCATTTGTAAGCGTGGCAGTGGGCGGGCCATATAAATTTTTTTCCTACACCTTTCATTCGCCTTGGTCAACCTATGTTGCGAATTTGAAGCTTCTTCGCCTTTTACTTCATAAGTTACGATAAACCCTTATTTGTGGGCTTATTTGTGGGCGTGGCTCACGGTGGGCGGCGTCCAGGATATGTCCCTTTTTGTAGTTTACCAGTACACCAAATATCAATGGAATGTGTTGAGTGGTTCGCAAGTTACAAGCATTTTACTGAAAACACATTATATTCATTTGTGGGCGTGGCAGTGGGCGGATGTCTCCCATTTTTACTTAGGATCATACTCGGATCCCGATATACCTGTGTGCCAAATTTCGACTTGATTGGTCCAGCCGTTTCGGAGGAGATCTGACCACGGACGGACGGACAGACGGACAGACGGACGGACGGACGGACGGACACACGGACAGACGGACATGTCTAAATTGATTCAGTTTTTGATCCTGATCATTTCTATATATATATGTCTATATCTCCGGAGCTTAGTTCTCCCTGTTACAAGAATCGCACAAAACTAATATACCCCGCTTACGCTGGGTATAATTATGCAGAAAGTTGCCCGGACACCCTGTATATATGGGGCAAAACACGTCAAGTGTACCACCGGCAAAATTTTTTCTCCCCGATTTGGATGAAACTTCCTACAGTTGTTAAGATGTAAGAGTACGTTAAATGTGCAAAAAAAGAGTAAATTTTAATCACAGGTTGCCGAGATACAGGTTGTCAAAGTTTAGATTTTTGCTTCGAAGAACATATTTCATTGAATTAGAATGGGGCTAAAATCGCCTCGCTTCAAAAATTTTTCGAATGTTTCTTAAAAAAAATTTTCTTAACTTTTCGAAAACAATACTTAAAAAATTTTTCGATAACGGTAAATGAGGAAAATTTGGCATTTTAATTTTATTTCTTGATTTTCTAGGAGAGACGTCATTTTGTTATTTTTATTTTTTAATTTTGAATTAAAGCTTAGTTCTTCCCCTTTAAATTGATGCATAAATCAGAATGGGCGGACCATGATTAGTGCTCCAAATACACCTTTGAAGATGCTTACCTAGCATATTTCCCTCAATAACCACTGAGCGAGCGAACAATGCCTGTACTCGTATGTGCACATATCAAAACAGCACGCAACGATTGCGCTTGACAATGCGCTCGCTGAGTGGATATTGAGGGAAATATGCTAGGTAAGCATCTTCAAAGGTGTATTTGGAGCACTAATCATGGTCCGCCCATTCTGATTTATGCATCAATTTAAAGGGGAAGAACTAAGCTTTATTTCAAAATTAAAAAATAAAATAAAAAAAATTACGTCTCTCCTAGAAAATCAAGAAATAAAACTAAAATGCCAAATTTTCCTCATTTACCGTTATCGAAAAATTTTTTAAGTATTGTTTTCGAAAAGTTAAGAAAATTTTTTTTAAGAAACATTCGAAAAATTTTTGAAGCGAGGCGATTTTAGCCCCATTGTAATTCAATGAAATATGTTCTTCGAAGCAAAAATCTAAACTTTGACACCCTGTATCTCGGCAACCTGTGATTAAAATTTACTCTTTTTTTGCACATTTAACGTACTCTTACATCTTAACAACTGTAGCAAGTTTCATCCAAATCGGGGAGAAAAAATTTTGCCGGTGGTACACTTGACGTGTTTTGCCCCATATATATATATAAGCGGACACTAGAAACTAACTATTGCCACAGGCAGCAAGGTGCTTTCGGTCAATTTAGATCAGGCATTAAATATATATAAATATTTATATGCCTACATATTAGGGTGGGCCTTATTCTAAAAAATTTCCTTGTTTTGGGAAAAAGGAAATTTTTTCAAATAAGGAGCACCCTTATACCTCATACAAATATATATATGTGCCTAAATATTTTTGCGTATTCTTCTTGTACTCGTATTCGTATAGAGTTTTTATAATTACAGTTTTTTTAGGTAGCTCCCTTCTGTTCTCTATCATGTTTTTCGTCTCGCACTAGCGTCAATTAATGCACCGTTACTTTAAAACAACTGAGCTCTCTCAACTATTTATAGTAAATAATTATATGTGTGTTTTAGTCTAAATTCGTTTCTAGTGTCGGCGAAGAGTTCTCACGTTGCGGAGTTTTATAAAATCAGACGGAAATCGAATTGTATGTCTTTATTTCGAAAAAATAGTTTGTTATTATAAATTATTATAACATAGACGACGTAAACTGCCTCGTGGAACAAGCCTATCGCCAAAAGAACAAGGAATTATATTGGGTATGCGTGAAAGTGGCAGAAAAATTAAAGAAATTTCAGAGAAACTGAAACGGCATAAAAACACAATAATAAATTTTTTAAAAAACCCAAGTGGATATGGTTCAATTAAACGTAGCGGTAGAAAACCCACCGTCGACCTGCGATGCAAACGTCGAATTCAACACCTTGCAGTCACCGAATCAATGAGTAGTGGTGAAATCAAAGCTTGTATGGGTCTCAACATCACTAGAAGTCGAATAGTCCAAATAATTAAGGAAAATGCCACCATAGAATACACTTCCACATTATTTGCACCGAAGCTTTTGCCTCGTCACATTACTGCGCGTTTGGCATTTGCAACAAAATACCAATTTTGGGATGAAGAATGGCGCAATGTTATCTTTAGTGACGAAAAGAAGTTCAATTTGGACGGTCCCGACTGCTCCAAGAAATATTGGCGCAATTTGAAGGACAAACGACGCACAAGCTACAGACGTGTCCATGGAGGTGGATCGATAATGATATGGGCTGCGTTCAGTTATAAAGGTAAAACACCGATATGCTTCATATCAACTAGGATGAACTCTCAAATGTATGTGGAGCTATTGGACGCCGAGCTCATTAAGTTTTCCGATCAGCATTATACTAATGATTGGACTTTTCAACAAGATAACGCGCCAATTCATAACGCTCGCTTCACTAAAGAGTTTTTTTGCTGCCAGAAACATACCAGTTTTAGGCTGGCCAGCGATCAGTCCAGACTTGAACCCTATAGAGGACTTATGGGGTATTCTATCAGCAAATGTTTTTAAAAATGGCAGGCAATACGAAACAGCCAAACAGCTTAAACTTGCTATAGAACGCGAATGGGCTACTCTAGACGTGTCTACTCTCCAATCTTTAATTAACTCAATGCCATTTCGCATAAGTCAACTCAAAATACAAAATGGAAGGCACATAAATTTTTAAAACTTAAGTTTAAGATCCCAAAAAAAACAGCTGTGTTGAAAAAAAACAACTTTATACTTAAAATACTATAACAGCCCATATAATTATTTACTATGAAGAGAAGGTTTATTTTGATTTATTTTTATAACGGTATTTCGTTCAAAGCTTTTTTTGTTATATTTTTGTAAGGATAACAGTTTCCAATAAAGTTGCGTTGCACCGATTTGCATAACCCTTATAATAAGGAGGGAGTTTTGATTTACAATAAAGCACATATAAATATTTGTATGAGGTATGTATATAGGTAAATATCTATATTTATATATAATTATTGCCTGAGCTAAATTGAACGAAGGCACCTTGTTTGCTGTGGCAATAGTTAGTTTCTAGTGTCCGCTTCCCTTCTTGTGCACTATTGTGGTGAGAAAATCGGTGAGCTCAAAAATCAGATTAAATGAGCCAAAATCAAAGTGAGGGTGCGAAAACAAAATTGGGTCGTAATGTTATTGCTCTGAGTCACACGAATCTGTATATGTACCTAATGATACTTCCTTATTATGTATTTTTCTATGGTTATATGTTAGAGTTTCAATTCAACCTTCATATAAACTATTGATTTTCAATCCGTTCTACTGTATTCGCAATATGGCCTTAAAGAAATGTTAATACAAACGTTTTATCCCCGTCCTGGCGCTACACAGCACAAGCGAGCATTAGGATAGACACGTGACTATGCTTTTAAATAACTTTTATGACGCAAATACGAAACAATTTATAGAATGCATCATTAAACCTAAAATTGACTTTTGTTCAACAACTTGCAACACGTTCAATTACTGTGAACTATCTTAATACAGTTACACAGATATTTATACATATAAAAAAATCTCTGATAGGCACAAAATCCATTTATCAGTTTGATTCTTACTTGTTCACGACTTCTTTAAATTAACCTCCCGTATGCGTAATATGATTAATATATCAAGAGCTGACAGAAAATTATTATCTATGGGCAATTCGAAGAGAAATGATCCCAAACGTGACAGTCATTCTGAGCGTAATTTAAGTGACTTACAATTTTAAAAGGCTTTAAAAAACAAAAATGTTTTGAAATCATGTCCTTTTTCTTCATTAAATTAATTTGAAAACCTGTTAAAGGAGCACTTTAAATTTGTACTGTTAAAATGCTTTACAGATTTAAGCTTTACTTACGTGATAAGGAGACTTTAAGTATGCACTGTAATATCGGGCCTCAGTCTCCTCCTTTCCACATTTTTTTGGATTGATTCGCGCTATATTAGCCTCTTCATCCAATATATCTACTACTAGTGAACCTATTTTTTGGTAATTTTATTATTGACTTGAATTCTTTAATTATACCCGGCGTAAGCCGGGATCGAAAACTGAATCGATTAAAGCATATCCGTCTGTCCGTCCGTCTGTGATCGGATCTGTTTAAAATGCTGGACATAGAGGGCATTTCCCCTGAGTAAAAATATGCAGCCCCAAATCGGGCCCAAATGACGCCCAAAAATCAAAACGCGCCCAAATCGAGCGCAAATTGAGCACAAAATTCAATACGCGCCCAAGTCGAGCCCAAACGAAGCGTAAAGTTCAATACCCCATAGCGCGCCCAAACTAAGCTAAAAAAATGAACAGTATCGCGCCCAAATCGAGCCCAAACTGAGCCCAAATCCAACAAAAACGCGCATATACCGAGCCCAATGCGCTCCCAAATCAAGCCCAAAAAAATCAAAATAGGCCCAATTTGAGCCCAATGCGCGCCCAACTCAAGCAGAAGCGGATTAAAGTGTCATGAGGCCCGGTGCTTATGTATTTATGGGGCCCCAGATTCTATATTTGGTGCAATTTTTTAAAATAAGGAATACAGTAGTTTCGCTATATAAGAAAGTCGATTTTGCCAAGAAATTTCATACTTATATCCGGTTTTTTCTTATATAATATCCCGTTTATAAGCAAATTCTTTCTTATAAAAAAAACCGTTTAGAAGAAAATTTTTTCTTCTATAAACTACTGATATTTGAAAATTGGGGTGTTGAGTTTTTGATAAAAACCAAGTTTTTTATATAAACCATACTAAAACAGTTTTTGGTTTTGGTAAACAGTTTTTAATAGGCAGGTTTTTCTTATATACAAACATTTTTGTACAGAGCTTAATATAAATGGACTTGGAGCCCTGAGATTTCTTTCTTAAAAGCGGGATTTTCTTATATAAGCGGGAGTTTATTATAGAACGAAACTACTGTAGCTGCCAAAGTCAATTTGTATTAGAACAATATAAATTCTTTCAAAGGAAAGAACCATAAAGGAAACAATTTATATATGAGCCCTTGATTTTGAAAGTGGTATAAGTCAAATATTTTATTAATATATCATATAAATTAATTTTTTTTTTCATTAATATCTAAACTTTTTTTGCGATTTTACTCGAAAAAATTTTTTTTTAATAATTTGATGATATTTTATTTCGACCCTCAGGGCCCGTTGAATGTTGGGGCCCAGGGGTATAGACCCAGCTAGCCATACCTTAATCCGGCACTGCACTCAAGCCCAAAAAAGTCAAAATGGGCCCAAATTGAGCCCAATGCGCACCTAAATCAAGCCCAAAAAAATCAACTTGGGCCAAATTGAGCCCAATGCGTGCCCAAATCAAGCCCAAAATTCAAAAAATTATGAAAAGGGCCAGGCCACGTGAAGCGGACCTAGTGGTCTTCAGATTTCAAAACTTGATCCTCATATCGAAAGTATATGTCAATACATAAAGAACTGCATACCTAGTTTGTTGTAATTCCTTCGCTTATTGTTATTGTACCATAAGAAATCTTGGAAATTTTGTAATATTAGGTGTAGTAAAAAGAAATCCATTATTTTTTCAATAGATGGCGTTATTTATCTGCATCTCGCGTTGTATAAGTCCGATCGTGTTCCGCTAGGGGGCATTAGAAAGATGACAGTTCCTACTAAAAAAGCTTTTTTGACACTTTTTTGATTGATTGATTAAGTTTTGTTTGAGAGCTTGTCAAAGATGGACATCAGCAAAGAAAAAATTCGCTACATTTTACAGTTTTTCTTCGATAAGGGAGAAAACGCAAGCCAGGCGGCTGAAAATGTGAATAGCGTTTATGGACCTGATACTGTAACAGCCAATCATGCGCAATTTTGGTTTCGTCGATTCCGTTCCGGTAACTTCGATGTCAAGGATGCACCACGCACTGGAAGGCCAATTGTCGAAAATGTCGATAAAATCATGGAAATTATCGAGTCCGACCGTATTGTTATCACTGTTTCGATTGCAAAAGAGCTAAAGATTGCACAAAAAACCGTTTGGAACCATTTGAATAAGGCTGGATACACAAAGAAGCTCGATGTATGGGTGCCACACGAGTTAACGCAAAAAAACCTCATAGACCGAATTTCCATCTGCGAATCGCTGCTGAACCGCAACAAAATCGACCCATTTCTGAAGCGGTTGGTGACTGGTGATGAAAAGTGGTTCACTTACGACAACGTCAAGCGAAAACGGTCGTGGTCGAAACACGGTGAACCGGCGGAAACGGTGGCCAAGCCAGGATTGACGGCCAGGAAGGTTTTGCTGTGTGTTTGGTGGGATTGGCAGGGAATTATCTACTATGAGCTGCTCCCATACGGCAAAACTCTTAACTCGGAACTCTACTGTCAACAATTGGACCGTCTGAAGGAAGCAATCGCCCATAAGCGGCCAGCTTTGGCCAATAGGAGAGGAATTGTGTTCCATCAGGACAACGCCAGGCCACACACATCGATAGTGACTCGCCAGAAGCTCCGGGAGTTTGTTTGGGAGGTTCTTCTGCATCCACCTTATAGTCCGGACCTAGCACCAAGTGATTACCATGTGTTCCTGTCCATGGCGAACAATTTTGCTGGTGAAACATTCGCTTCAAGAGAGGCTTCTGAAATTCGACTGTCTCAATTTTTTGCTAATAGGAACGAGGGCTTCTATGAGAGAGGCATAATGAAATTACCTTTAAAATGGCAACAAGTTATCGAACAAAACGGCGCATATTTGACCTAAATCGGGTCATTCTAACTATCTTAAATAAAGCCCTCAATTTAATGCAAAAATAATGGATTTCTTTTTACTACACCTAAATTTTGAATTTAGTGCCAATTTGAAATAATCATAACTAAGAGATTATAGAAGATATCGATGCAATTTTTTTTGCTTATATCAAGAAGATATTAAATTTTTTTTTTTTGCAATAACTAAAAAAAAATTACACTGAAAATAAAAGGCCTATTAATGACATTTTCTTAAACAATATGAATTTTCAAATTGTTCTCAATCAATGGTAATCTTAAATCGGCACTTACAAAGTGGGTAATTTAATCATCTTTCATGAACTGTAATAAAAAATTTGTGTTTTCATGTAGTTTCGGAGTTATGACCATTATTGTGATGACATCTCTTAAAATTTATAAGAAAATTCTAGGAAAAATGAAGCGCAAACACAAAAAACACTTGGGATTATTGGTGGTTATTGGATTGCTCATGAGAATATGTTTATTTTTAAATTGGCTTCCGCAACCATCGGAGAAGATCTTTATTGTTTTAACAGAATAAACCTTCGTAAATTTGCGCAATATAATTTGAAGAAAACAATAAACTGAGATCTTGTCATGACAAACCTGATCACTGACTATACAAAATGATTAAGTGCAGATTCCGACTACCACATTGATATAATTTAAGAGTGCTTTAATACTGTGACGTACATTACAGACTTTGCTTATATATTTTTCCATAGCCCTTTAGAAAAAGGACAATTTTTTTTAATATCTTAAAGTTCACCATAAGTACAGTTTAGAAACCTTAGAAGGTTGAAAAAAATTAACTTAAAAACTTTTAAAATCCTTATTTTTGGGACGTACGTTACAAACTGAAAGCCCATCTTTAATTAGCATTATTTATACCCTGCAGGACTTTTATCAACCGATTAGCAAATTAGTTAATGAATGGCGAACTTTTTCGCAAGTGATTATAAATCGCTTAAAATCTGCTTAAAAACTGCCCACTACATCACAACTGACTAGATTTTTTTTAAAAAGTCATGCAGACATGAAGCAAACTAGATAGGAAAATAATATATTTCTGATGCTTTAATTCAAGGGTATGAATAGCATTTATAAAGGTAGTTTAATACGCAAATCGAAACTCAATAGTCAACCAATCCATAAAAATTGCTCTAATGAGACCCTAGACGGCAGTTCGAAAAGTACGTCAGCCAAAATAGTCTTTGGATTTCTTCTCATGCCATCGCTTGAAAAACATTTTCACATTCATAAACTATATTTATGTATAGTATATATTAGTGCTCTTCTACTAAAAACCTTCGTTGCAGAAAAATAAATAGAAAAATCAGCTTATATAGCTCTCACAGTTTTAAGTTGAAACCACTTCTCTTTCTGAAATCATTTTTATTTTTTAAATGTTTAAATATTTTTTACTTTGTAACAAACTTTATTTTGTTCGTTTTTTTTAAAATTTTCAAATAATGACACCATACAATACTACAAGCGACACTTCCCAAAATCACTAAGACGGGTGAGGGGAGCTTGTATAAACCGACTTTGCCCATTCACAATCTGACTTTGCCCACAGTTAACACATTCACATAAAATAAACTGACTTTCACCACGATTTGTGTACAGATGAACTCACACATCGACATTACAATCTGACTTTCAACACAGCAGAGCTCTATGCTTATTACCCTCTAGGAAGCGTGAGGTATATTGCCCGGATGCAACTAGTACTTTCACCAAAACTAAAGAACTAGTGCAAAGGGGGGTAGAGCTTCGTATTAAGCTCCGACTAGTATTGCATGGAAAAATGGTTTTTCGTGTCAGTAATAAGAGTTGCCATTATATAGTTGTTGCAAAGAGCGTTGGTGCTCCGAAATCAGAAAATAAAATCTATCTTTATATATTACAAATATTTTTGTAAATAAAACAAACACGAAAAATAATTCGGTGTCTTTTAAATATTGCGTATTGGAGGCAAAAAAATTTTAGAACAAAAATAACCAAAAAACCACAAAATATGGTCAATAATCTTTCAAAGGAACTAGTGTTTTACTATACCCAATTTACCCAATTGGTTCCCAAATCACTAAAAAAGCATTAGTTCAAGGGTACAATTAGTGATTTTTAGCCAACACGCAATGTTAATTTTGTACAGAGTAATACATAACCAGGGGTATAAAGAAGAACCAGTGCTGGTGGAATTAGAACTAGTAAAACGCTAGAACTTAACTACTCATACTTCCTGCAGGGCTGTTGAACTGTTCACCACAGCAGTCGTTGACAAAACACTATCTTTTTCAGTCGCACTCATGTAAACTGTTCTCTGTCTCTATCGCACCCGCATATTCTTATCATACCTACAAGCAAATTCAAAAAATTTAGAGAGTGTCGCTTGTAGTATTGTATGATTGCCACGAAACGAAAGGTTTAAAATACTAATTCGATGAAAAAAACACATTTTTCAATAATTTTAATCAAAGTAGTTTTTTATTGAACATTTTTTAACCAATTTAAATCAGTGCTTTCGTTTTCCGACTTTAAGTCGTTGTGCTTATTAAAAAGCTAACTTTAAAATACTTTAAAATTCGTTCGTTGTCCTGCAGGTGACCTGCGAACTTAAAGCCTTTTTTCATTTTATGGTAAATAATTACATATGTTTTGAGTTTCTTAGGAAAGATTTTCATTAGTGTCCGACCGAAGGTTCGGCTTCGGCTTCGGTAATCGGCATAATCGGCCAATTCTTAATCTTCGGCTTCGGCTTCGGCTGGAAAAAGCCGAATATTTTAGCCGAATATTTTCGCATTTTAATAGAAGTAAAAAAGTCACGATAGATTTTCAATTGCTTCATTGAGACCTTTTACACTAGTGAATTATTGCCGTAAATTCTCACTTTGTGGGCGACTAAAGCGAAAGAATTTAGAGAAAATTTGAGCGGTTTTTTTTTGTGCTTGTCAAATGAATAAAGACTGATTTTGTTTCCTTACTGTAAAATGTTTTGTATTCGGCTTCGGCCTTCGGTCTTCGGCCGAAGTCTTCCACTCTGCCGATTGTTCGGCTTCGGCTTCGGCTAAAAATCGACCTTCGGTCGGACACTAATTTTCATAAATGGTTGCGATCCCATATATATGAGCTCTGAAAAAACTTTTTATTTTAGAACCAAAAAGGAAAATACGAAATAGGTGAAGATTAAGCCCTGCAACTCTCGACTGGATCACGCAAAACCATGACGCTTCTTGTAACTGTAAGGTTGAATATATAGCCTATTAACCCATATAAATATTTATTCAGTTAGGATAACTTTGAATTTTGGTGTTTATTATCAACTTTCTGGGATTTTCCCATCTGTGTCGGGTATTTTATTGTCAGGCTCGCTTGACTATAATACCCTTACTTGTTCTGAAACCCTTTTTTTAGATATTATTTACAAAATTTTGAACAAAAATTGTCGCAAAAGAGCGGTTAGTTACATCAAAAAGCCTTTAACATCTCTAATTCTAAAGTAAATTGAATATAAATAAGGTTATGATTTTCATTTACGTTCATGAAAATTATCTCAATTACTTGTCTTAATTGACGAAGCTATCGAGGCTGTTTAGCGCAACAAGGTGAAACAATTACAAATATGTATGTAGGTTTCATATGTGTTGTGGGTATTGCATAAGCAAGCAACGCTAGCACGCTGGCTTGTTTCTTATGATTTACATTTGCCGTACATTTTTCTTATTGACATAAAATATCATTATTTATTTCTTGGCTCTGGGTCAAACTCAAGCTCAAATTATATCAGACACCCGCACAGAGTTCCCTTTACTTGCACATCAAGCATTTGTTCAGAATCTGCCAAGCGATAGCCACAAATACAAAATTTCAAGTTTATCCGAATTTTAAAATTAAAATTTTTTTCAAATTTGCCATATCGTGCAGACTGCCTCGGAATACCTTTTAACCATAAACCAGACACATGATTAAATTTTGTTATAAGCTCGCTTCGCATCGCCACTCTGTCTCGGACACTCAAAGCGGCATTTTTAAATTGGTAGGTAGGGCAGATACTCGTTTCAAAGTTAATACATCCACAAGTAGGGTTACTTTGAACATGTTGTATTGCCGATCGAAGTTGACGAGATACGATTTTTCTTTTCTGTCTGTGAATTCCACCGGCTCGCAAAAGAATATGAAGCTTGTGTTTGCGGCTGCAGACAATTTTTTATACAAAATCATATACTCCATAGAGGCTCAGTCAATTAGCTGGATTTCGTGTGAAGAAGACTTTGATCTTTTCACCTCGTCGGCACCGTAACGATTTCAAACTCACACTTTTCGCACTTTTCGGAAACTTTAAACAAATTAACTATCAGGAATTGCGGCAAGCAATCATTAATGGATTGGGCGCCTTAAGCCCTGTTGTGTTTGTAAAGAAAGAAGCTGCAAAGATTTCAACATCTTATCCGAGTTTCTTAGTACACCGCCATTCACAATACAATGATATGTTTTGTTAACCAATACCCGCAAAGTTTTGTTTTTAATCGCAGAGGAGCCCTGATGCCAGGACTGGGGCACATTTCATCTCCTCAAATTAGTGTGTTGCTATTCAATAATTTGCCCGCTTGTTGCTTTGAAATATTTGTAGTTTGAATATAAGCGCAGTCGAAAAGTATAAAAAGGTATACATGTGCTGTTTAGTAACAAGCTATTGGTAAAGTCATAACAAAGTTTATCTCTTTTTGGCCTTAACGTTCAATTTATTGACACTTTTTCTTCCACTTTATCAGAATAACAGGTTTTCTATGTGAGTGTGAAAAGAAAAAAGAAAATTTTAATCATGAACTTAATAATAATGCAATTTCATTGGACCTGCATAATTGATTAAGGGTCAGAAATCGAGGTTCTGTTTAAACTTCAATTCCCAGTTTAAACTACTCGAAGTGAAAAAAATTATTGTTTCTTAGTTGTCGTTAAAAGAAAATATTTGGATTTAATGTTGAATAACTTAAGCAAGTAAAATTGACCGTTTAAATTGAAGATTGCAAATCAAATGAATGAAATTGGATACATAGAAAAACGACCTAGTAAAATCAAACGATTTTACCTCACCACAAATAGAATTTTCATTTGAAATGTACCCAATGGCAAGTGCTGTTTGTTTTAACAATTAAATTGTAGCTGTCAAGCACTCGTAATGTCAAACAAGGACATTTTAGAATTTTAATAATGTGAACCACATGTGTATCAAGTTAACAAGGACATTTTAGAATTACTCGAAAAATATTATTGTGCTGAAATGTGACCATTTTGTGCAATCATGTTTCGTTGCGGGAAAAAAATATCTCAAGGGATGCCACTTTTATGAGGAGTTCCTTTTTTCGTGTCAAGTTGGCTGGGACTTTTCATTTGATTAGAACCGCGATAATTGTGCCGAAATGTGCTCTAAATGTGCTGTTAATCAAATAATGAAGAAAAATTTAAGCTTTAAATTTAATACTAAAATTATTTAATTTTATACCAAAATTGTGGCTTGGAAATGGTAAAGTAAATTTTGAACTTAGAAAAAGGAAAAATTGATGTACTCGGGAAGGAGAAAACGTAGTTGCCAGCGATAATGTTGAATTATAGATACTACCTTCAAAAACGTGAGTGTCGTCATGTCATGCTGTTTCAAGAATTCCTATGAGAGTTCTGCTGGAATCATTTTTTTTTTTCATAAAAAGATTAGTTGCCAGCTTTTTATTCCTCTTAAATTTTTGTTATAATTTATTATTATTACCTACTTATTCCTCAAAAAAAAAAAAAAAAAAAAAAAAAAAAAAAAAAAAAAAAAAACAAGTTGAGTTGTGTCATAGGACACCAGATAAGAACGAAGTTCATTATGGGATTTATAAATGTTAGTAAATATAGTTTACAGCAAGGTTTTTTGCAAAATACAATTATTACTTGCGTTTCAAAGTATCAAAATTGTTTTTATTAATAGAAAAAATAATACAAAACGGCCATAAGAAAAAAATTTTTTTTCATTCCTTTTGTGTTTTTGAACATACAAAATGCACATCAAAGGTTATTGTTCTGCTGTTAGCTGTTTCTCATAAGCGAAAATGCGATAACTGAAAAAGCATTTATGTAAAGGGTTTTCCATCGCAATTGAGATAGTCTCGAAAATTCGAATTTTCATACTTAAAGATGTTTTAAAGCAGTGGTACTCATACCGTGGTACGCGGTACCACGGTGGTACATTTTACTATTTCTTAAATATCGGAATGTATGGTAGCATTTAATGCTAGAGCTATAAAACTATCGATGGTTCTACAGATATTATGTTTATCTGCGACTGTTTTAGCTGGAATGCCCTATTGATAGGATTTTTATAAGCTTAACCCTCTAATGCATAATTTTTTTTTTTTTTGCTGATAAAATCAGACTAGACCAATTTTGGGTGTAGAAGAACGATTCTGAAGTCAGATTTTCAATTTAGTACTTACTTTAGCTGGAATAAGCGAATATACCGAACCCGCCTAGAGGCGGACCTATGCACTGCAGGTTTAAAAACCAATGGAATTATATGTAAGAAAAGACGTTTTTTTTAAATAAGAACCATCATCTCTTACTTTATTGAGCGATGTAAAACTTGAGGAAACATTTTTTTGTGGTTGAATTATACAGATTCAGCTTACATTTTGTGCAAAAAGCCTGAGTTTCAGATTTACATCCAGGCATTTTACATTGTTTTTTTCCAGATCGCTCTAAAAATTCACACCAATGACCAATTTGATCATACCGTACATTTTGTAATGGCAAGTGAGTTCTTCTTATTTTCGATGAGGCTGGAACAGTTGGGGAAGACTGAGATGATGGTCTTCCCCGAGGTCGAGGTTGAACACAGCCAACCAAACAGGCTGCTTCAGCTACTTCGCAACGAAAGTTGGGAAGTTGACATTTTACATGTCCATCATGTATTCGATGGTAAAGAATGTAGGCATTTACCATGGCAATATCCAGGAGATGGAAAAATATTCTATTTGTCCACTTCCTGGTCTTCATGCGAATACCGTATCGTCCAATTAGACCATCCATCAGGTCTACACCTCCCATATGACAGTTGTATTCCGTTATAATCATTGGGCAATTAATGTCAATATTTTGTTTTTTTTTCGATCCCAACGAGACACTTTCTGTTTTTTACGATTAATATTTCGGGACAAAAAAGTTTGGGTTCCAACGTATGTAGACACCAAACGAACGACTTTTGTGTGACACCATGAAACGTTGGATATATCTATCCCAAAAAGTGTTCCAACAAATTCTTCAGAATAGCCACGTTCAACCTTTTTTGCAGTCAGTTCAGCATCGGATGACAATTTGATATTTGGAATACGATTTGCTCGAATGATTCCCAAGCTATAAATGCCACGGGTCCGAAGATAAACTAGTGGGCTTATTTGTGGGCGTGGCTCGAGGAGGGCGGTGTCCAATTTTTTTCAGGATACATATCTTTTTGTAATTTACCAGTACACCAAATATCAATGAAATGTGTTGAGTGGTTCTCAAGTTATAAGCATTTAACTCAATACACATTATATTCATTTGTGGGCGTGGCAGTGGGCGGATGTCTTCCATTTTCACTTAACCCTCTCAGCCCCGAATTTTAACCTGCTGTCTAATACCATTATTTTCGACTCAAAACGAAAGGTGATGGTGAGTTGTTGAACCAGGCGAAGCTTTGAGTTGTTTTGATCCATCATATTGGTGCTGAAATAAATTATCTCCAAACAAAAAAAGGCCTATAACTTTTTGAACAACCGACAAAATTACAAAAATTTTATTTTTCCTCATTTTTTGTTATATTTGCGCTTCAAGTCTGCAAAAATGAATAGTAATCAAAATTATTTTTAATCAAAACAAGTAAAGAAGTTTACATCGGCAAAGCCGATTGCACACATACCTTTTCCTCAGCCTAAAATATGTTAAAAACATTACCTTAACGAAAATTCCTGCCGTTTTCGTTGTTCTAGCTTGGATATCTATTTATAACTTATCTGTTCTTCGATTTAGCTTCTAAAACTCAAGATTATTATTAAGCACAAAATTTTCGCGAATGGTGGTCATGGTCAAATTTTAACCGTTAGAGGACATTATGTCTAGCAGCGAAATACTCATTTCAAAATAGTGAAAATCAAATTTTTGCGAATTTCGCGAATGGTGGTCTTGATAAAATTTTAACCTTAGAGGACATTTTGTTTAGCTGCGAAATCCTCAATTCAAAATAGTGAAAATCAAATTTTTGCAAATTTCGCGAATGGTGGTCTTGATCAAGTTTTAACCGTTAGAGGACATTTTGTCTAGCAGCGAAATACTCAATTCAAACTAGTGAAAATCAAATTTTTGCAAATTTCGCGAATGGTGGTCTTGATCAAATTTTAACCCTTAGAGGACATTTTGTTTAGCTGCGAAATACTCAATTCAAAATAGTGAAAATCAAATTTTTGCGAATTTCGCGAATGGTGTCAAATTTTAACCTTAATGACGACTTTATTTGGCGGCAAAATACACAATCAGAAGAAGCAAAAAAAAAATTTTTGTATACAGATATGAGAATAAGAGAAAGAGTGTTTTTTTCTAATGTGTAGGATGATGACCATAGTTATAGCGATGTCGCAATTTTTTTTCAGCGAAAGCTTAAGTCTACATTGTAGCTATACACACACCAAATTTCAATAAGCTGGGATGTATAGTAAAAAAGTTGTCCAGGAAAACCTTAAAAATCGTGATTTTGAAACTTCTGAACCATTCCCACGACCCAAGGAGGGACTACGAAAAATTTTTATGCAGTTTTTTGGACATTTACCTGGTTCAAGTCCATGCCAAATTTCAATATGATATCTTTCATGGCTTAGGAGTAAATTACGAAAAACTAAAGTGTGACCGACAGACAGACAGACAGACAGACAGACAGACAGACAGACAGACATGGCTAGATCGACTCCTCTTATCACCCTGATCAAGAATATATATATATGTCTATATCTAATCGCGACTCTTTGGTATGTTACATCTCCTGCAAACTTAATATACCTTTCCTTCGGAAATAAAATAACCAATTACTATAAAGTCATTACCTTTGAAAATGTTCAAAATTTTAACTATTTTCTACATGTCCACACTCTACGGCAAACAAATTTGAAATAAAAGGATTCTCTTTGAAAAATTGTAACGTATTCTTTTCTTAGACAATTAATCGACGGCACTTTATTAAAATCAAAAAATTTTTCTGCATCACATAGGCGTAGCTGCAAAAAGAAGGAGGACGTTCGAATGTTGCTTATATGCAACATTGGGCACGAAAGGGTTAAGATCATACTCGTATCCCGATATACTTGTGTGCGGAATTTCGACGTGATTGGTCCAGCCGTTTCGGAGGAGATCCGACCACAGACGGACAGACGGACGGACGGACCGACGGACGGACGGACAGACGGACATGTCTAAATCAATTCAGTTTTTGATCCTGATCAAGAATATACAGGGTGTCCTGTAAAGAATGGATAACCTTAAACTGGCTTATAGCTGACATCATGACGGTTCCAAAACCGTTGCGGAACTGAATCTATCCCTCCTAGTTCCCGAGTTATGGTATTTTTAAGAAAATGTGTAATACTTTTTGACTTATTTGGTTTCCTTATGCACCACGATCGTAATATCAATGAATTTCAAAAAAGTTTTTTTCTAAATATTATTCGTTCATCATGCTATTGGGTGGATGCATTGAAATAGGCTTGGCAAGCGATATAATATTTAATTTCTATAATTAAACTTTGTGTTTACTAAAAAATTTCAACACAAAAATATTTTCTACAAACTTTAAGGACCTCTGGTTTAAAAAAAATGTATAGTAATGTGAGTGACCAATACCTAGAAAGATATGCGCGTTTATTGCAGTTTTGATAATAGTAACATTAGTTATTTTATCTTAACTACTTACTGAGTTATTGGTATATTTCTCAAGAAGAACGATATTTGAATAAATAACAAAACTTAAAATTTGTGATATTTTAGCTTCTTTTTTCGTTTTTTTTTTTGTTTTATCTGGCGACAAAGTCAATTAATTTGGAGTAAACGCTTGTTCAGACGGAGCTCCGAAACATGCGTTTCGTTTCGTGAAACACGAATGCGAAACTACTCGTTCAGACGTAGTCATTCGTGTTTCGTTTTCCTCTTCTTCGTCTTATTTGTTTTTCAAAATGTTTGGAAATAGTCATTCTTGCCCGCTTTGAAAGTGGAAAAGAAATGTGCATGAATTTAGATCGCATGTATAGTAATTTTTCTTTTGCTCTTTACTTCTTTTCCCGATAACAATCGATTAAATTAGGGATGCTAGCAATTTTTACTTGTTTCGCTACTTGTTTCGATCTGAAACACGTAGTTTCAAAGTGTTTCGGATGTCAAAATTTGTATGGCGAAACAAGTGTTTGGTTCTATTTTTGGCCCCGAAACACGAATGAGAGCTGAAACACGTAGCGTCTGAACAAGCCTTAAGTTGACATGAATTATAACAGATGTTCAAATTTTTTGCGACCTTCTCTTATGCAAGCTCTGCATCGACGAATAAATGACGCTCTCAGAAGTCTAGCAATGCGTCTTTCAGTTATTTTTAGCGCGGCTGTCCTTACACGGCTGCGTAAGTCTTCAACGGACCTGATCGGTTTTTTATAAACCTCTTTTAGGCACCCCCAATAAAAGAAATCCAAAGGATTTAAGTCCGGAGAGCATGGAGGCCACAAAATTGGCCACATGCGACCAATCCATCTGTTCGGGTATGTGGAATTTATGTTAAGAATTCCCGTACACAGATCACATAATGTGCCGGACAGCCATCATTTTGGAGCCAATGAGATTCCCTCATCTCCTCAGGAACCTCTTATAATAAATAAGGGAGATCATTCCTTAGGAATTCCAAATAACTTTGGCCAGTTAGGTTCCCCGGTAATTCGAATGGTCCTATTATCTGTCCATTTAAAATACCAGTCCAGGAATTTATTTTAAATTGGTACCGTGACCTGTCTTCTCTTTTCAGGTGAGGATTTTCAATGGACCAGCCATAGAGATTATGCAAATTTAAGTAGCCATCTTTTTTTAACGTCGATTCGTCGCTTCAAAGTATTTTGTTAAACAGTTCTGGGTCCTCTTCAATCAATGAAAGCATTTGTCGACAAAAATTTAACCTCATTGCACAATCTCTTGTTTCGAGAGTTTGCACGCGGTTAACATGAAATGGGTAAAAACCGTTGTTTTTTAAAATGCTGAGAAAAGAAGATTTACTTATTCCAGTGCGTCGAGCAATGGATCGCGTAGAGGTTGAAGCATCGTGCACAATTTCCTCAAGCACCACCTCATCTCTATGATCAGCGATTCTTCCAGTGCCAGCCCCACCCACAGCGCTACCAGGCATTCGCCCTTCTGAAAAACAATTATGAACCCTTATAAATTCGCGGTAATCGGGATGACGGGCGTTGGGATATCTCTCTCTATAAAGTGCTGCGGCCGCATTTGCATTGCCTCCACATTCTCCATAAATGAAATGCATATTGGCATATTCCTGCGGCGAATACTAGTTACGTGGCATTGTCGTTCACTAATACAATATCACAATCAGTAACGATGCAAATATGTTATACCGTTTAGACAGAAAGATTTTCCTTCAACTGATTGACAGGAACCCACAATTATTTTCACGAAAAGATATTCAGGCACGTCAAAAATAATACTTTGATGCCACCATAGCTTCTTGAAATTTAATAAATTGACTTTGTCGCCAGATAAAACCAAAAAAACGAAAAAAGAAGCTAAAATATCAAAAATTTTAAGTTTTGTTATTTATTTAAATATCGTTCTTTTTGAGAAATATACCAATAACTCAGTAAGTAGTTAAGATACAATAACTAATGTTACTATTATCAAAACTGCAATAAACGCGCATATTTTTCTAGGTATTGGTCACTCACATTACTATACATTTTTTTTAACCAGAGGTCCTTAAAGTTTGTAGAAAATATTTTTGTGTTGAAATTTTTTAGTAAACACAAAGTTTAATTATAGAAATTAAATATTATATCGCTTGCCAAGCTTATTTCATTGCATCCACCCAATAGCATGATGAACGAATAATATTTAGAAAAAAATTTTTTTTGAAATTCATTGATATTACGATCGTGGTGCATAAGGAAACCAAAGAAGTCAAAAAGTATTACACATTTTCTTAAAAATACCATAACTCGGGAACTAGGAGGGATAGATTCAGTTCCGCAACGGTTTTGGAACCGTCATGATGTCAGCTATAAGCCAGTTTAAGGTTATACGTTCTTTACAGGACACCCTGTATATATATGTCTATATCTCCGGAGCTTAGTTCTCCTTGGTACAAGATTCCACAAAACTAATATACACCGCTTACGCTGGGTATAATTACATGCGGAATGCATAGCTCCGCCTGTAGACGGTCAGACAATCTAGAGAGCTTTGGTGGTCTCCACAAATTTTTTTGGTAGCTATTTGCACACAGATTGAGAGATAAATAATTTCCGTACTTACCAGTATTTTTTTTAACTTCCAAAAAGTAGAATTTTTATGATATTTTGTGATTTAAATGTTTGATTGTTGCGCAACTTACTTCGAACGTCTGTTTCCAATGAAAATCGCCTTCCGAATGAAACAGCTGCGTAACGGATCATGCTACAGCTTTGCTTCGTAGAACAATAACTAGAGTGAAGCTTCTTTTATTGTTACAGAAAAATTTCGTTTAAAATTTTTTGTTTGTTTTCATTTTATAGCACTTTAACTAAAGCCCGCCTAAAGGCGGGTTTATGCATTAGAGGGTTAAAGCTAAAAATGAACCCACGAAACTGTTTTAATTAATTAAACTTAGAGATATAAGCAAATAGATAAATATTTTCACTTCAAATGTTTACTTCCAACTCATAACTATCGAAGATGTATTGACAGTCGGACTTTCGATAGGTTTGCAGATATACTAATGCACAGTTTGACAGTTTTAGAGAATGTTTTCGATAGAATCTTTCGAGAACAATGGGGCCAGAATATAAAAATAGGAGGCAAGATGAAATCCCATTCAGTTATAAAACTGCTAGTATTTGCCACGCGGCATGCATAAAACTGGAATCCTGTGTTTATTATAAAATAATACATATAATATATATAATCCCTTTGGGAGCGAGGAAAATTCCCCGCGATATGGCAACACAATTTTTTGGTGGCACTGTTTTAAAGTATCGATATTTTTTTCACACCGATATTAAATCCGCAGACCCCGGAGTAGAGAAAATGATTTTAAATAAATTTTAATAATGTACGAATTGACGGATACTTTGATAGCGCAAAAATGTTATAAGTTACCTAAAATGCCCTTATATATTTGTAAAAATATACTAATCGGTGTTATTTCTGAATTTTACAATTAAAAGTATTTTCATGATTTCTCCGGAACTAAGTGTCGCCTAAAAAGTAACATATAATACCGCGGCCGCATCACGAAGTCATTTTACATAACTATATGTTTATTTCTTTCTCTCTGAAAAGGTTTTTATGCCCTTTTTTGCGAACCTCGCTTGTTGGTAACGCAAAATAATAACGGAATCTAACTTTTGCTCGACTAAATCCCCTGTCGCTATCGTTTCATAAATAAATTCGTTCTAATAACTTTCCAGAGTGATTTCCCAGAACATTATTTAAAGGAATGTTGTAGTGCGTTTCCAAATAGTGTTAAAGTCTGAGATGTTGAGCTAAACACTTCGAGCGTTTCCACTTATGGGAGGTGTTAAAGTTTGACAGCCGTTTGGTTATTTACAATTGCAAGCAGTGTTGCCATTTGTAGGAAAATCAATTGAAGGGAAAAAGGGGAAAATTTAATTGAAATCGGAAAAATTTTGGGGGTAAACTAAAACGACAAAATAAACGTCTCGTGTCGTGGAGTTGGAAATGAAAAATCCAGAAAGACTATATGGGGCATTCTTTTACAAATCGGACAAAATTAAGGAAAAAATGAAATGATCTTTTTTAAATTGAACCAATTTTCATTAAGTTTGTTGTATGCATATGCAATTGTTGTTTTTGCAATTTTAACTGTGAGAGTATATGAGCTAAACTTCTCTTTTTCTTTGATAGCGAATCAACAGATTCCTATTTTTGTTGCATTTTTGGTCCCTTATTCGGTGACTATTTTCTGCAACGAAACTTTTTATTCTAGAAGAACAATAATTAATTATTTAATGTGAAAATTTTTTTTTTAAGCGATGCTTTGGAAAATCATCCATAAGCGACTATTCGCTGAAGTACGTTTCGACCTGCCGTCTGGGGTCTCATCAGAGCAATTTTACATCAATATAAATGTTATGAAATGAAATAAAACTTTAAATGAAAAAAAAATGCATGTACTCCATTCTTAATAATTTACCCATATCACCATTAGTTTCTTGAGGGGACCTTCTGGTCTAGAATTTTTTGAAAATTGATTTTTTGTTGTTTTATATATTTCGGAAGAATAGACTTTTAAGAATATGCTGGCAAAGTTTCGTGAAGATATTGACAATGTTTGTTTTGCTACAGCCTTTTTAGAAGGTGGAGACAGCAGGCAGCGCGCTTGATCAAAGCAACTTTAAACGCGTTTATCTCAAAATTACTTTTTTTGACCTGGTGTGAATGAAAACAAAAAACCATCGAAACGATTTGTCTGGAATTTTTATATGTTATTCATAACATCAATGGCTATGGCCCGAACTAGAATCGAATGTTTATTTCAAGAACTTCATATTTTTTCATCAAAAAAATGGTCAAAAAAAGGGGAGTTTTTGATGGTTGAAATAAAAAATTGCGCCATTTTGTCAATTTAAAAAAAAAAAATTTTATTCTAGTTCCTGCCATAGCCGCATTCATTCTGATTAATAACATTTTTTTTTTTTTTTTTTTTCGATTACCAGAACAGCCAAAATCTTTCACACCACGGAGGTACTTTTTCAAAGAGGGTCCACTTCAACGCAATTTTTAAAATACCAAAAAAAAAAAAAAAAAATTACAACATTTTTTATTTTTTGTCAATAAAGAATGTAATAAGCCTCCATACTTAGAAAATCGTTTTTTATTTGGCTTAATACCAAAAAAAATCATGAAAATACCCTAAATTTTCGTGCTCTAGACCAGAAGGTCCCCTTAATCGAAATTATTTTCTAGATTTTTTTATTTGAAAATCTTACAAAATTCATGGAAAACATTTAATATCTTCCAAAAAACTAAAAACGTTCCTCTAGAAAAAATTTTGTTTTAAATAAAAAAATTATAGCGCTCCGACTGGTACTTTTTAATTTTTATTTCATTTGGGGGACCACTTTCAAAACTGCATTTGCAGGACTCAACTGCAGTTTTTTGGTATTTTGAACAAAAATGTGGGAAAACAATAACCGCTAGATTGAAGCACATTTAGTTATCTATAAAACGGCGAAAAAATGATTTGAATCGGATAAGTATATCCAAAGATATGAGCTTTTAAGTACAATAAGATTTCGTCAAAAATCAATTTTTCTGAAAACTTTAAGGTAACGGTTTGCGGTAAAAAAAAATTTTTTTTTGAGAAAATCTAGTACTACATGTTGAATAGTATCATATGTAGAAGCTGCAAAAAAATTTCAGTGGAATAGGAGACATGAAGTTAAATTTTTGTCCGATTTGTAAAAGAATGTCCCATATCTGAATGAATTTAGGAGGATTTTAATTTTTACACGTTTTTGAAATCGATTTATGTGACATGGCCGATAATCTTAAATTTATTATTTTTGGTAAAAGCTATCGTTGAGCATCGATGCTCATACAATACAAGATTATGCCTTGCGCATATTCCAAATTTTTTTTTTTTAAATTTTTTCTTGTTTAAAGTATTTTAGGGAATTTTTTGAAGTTTGTAGGTAAGTTTTATTTTTGCTTTTAGCAACTGTCCGTTTTGCCGCTGTCGCTACGCAGTTAAATGCAACCAGCGGCGAAAAAACGGGAAAAAGGAAGGCAGCACTTCGAGACGAGCTGCTCGCCCTTTTTCCCTCCGGGCTTGACCGGCAACACCGGTCGGGTTTAAAAGGCATTCAAATCGAACTGTTGATCAAACGACACGTCCGCGACTTTTCGAAACGTTATTACGTTAACAACAAAAAAGTGAAGTGAAATTTTGAGTGCGGGCCGCGTTCGCGACAATTTGATAATTTCCTTTCTTATTCGGGACTTTTTTAAACCCACCACGATCATCAACATCATCATCCAAGCCAACAGTAACAGCATCAACCTGGGCAACAACAACAGCAGCAGAATCAATATCTCCCGATTCATCCAACGTCGCCGTAATCCCAGGTACGTGATTGATTAGTTCTCCTTTATTCGACTTCCATACGATTTTCCTTTGCTCCTTTGGGTCGCAAGACCATTAGTTCCTCGCGGGCACAAACAGTGACATTGCCATCGTTTTTTGTTTTGATTTTCTTTTGACAGTTAGATATGCATGAAATTTCGATATGACAAATCGATTTTTTTCCTATCGATGAAAGTGTTTATGAGGTGTTTATGAGATAAACACATCGTTTTCGCGTTTAACTTTTGTATGGCGAAACACGAGATAAACACCTCCTTTAGGGCCCTTAACGCGTAAACGCAAGTCAAACATCATATGGAAACGCACTATTAACGAAAATTGGTTTGAACTCATATATGCGATGAAGTGAAAATAATACACTATATAATTTGTTTAAAATGTTCTTCGTACAGTGAAGTAATACGTTTTGCCTACACCATTATTCAGTATTTTTATTATCATATTGTTGTTCATATCGTTTTGCTTAGTGGGGCGAAACACGAGAGATATGCTATATTTTGTTAGGCTGCGACGTATCAAGATTTTTTTGAAAACAGTTTCAATGTATCAAAACTGTTTTTATTAATCGAAAAATAAATACAAAACTGCGATAACACAACATTTTTTTCATTCCTTTTGTCCGTTTCTGCCGCTGTCGCTACGCAGCCAGATCCCACCAGCGCACTATAGTCTGGCGACAACTATTTGCTGGCCAAAAGTCGAAAAGAAATCTCACTGACTTGAAACTTGGTTCCCGGGGGTTTTCGGGGTCGCTCATTTCATTTTTCATCAAAAACTCGAAATTCTGCCAGAGGCGTAGCTTAAGGGGTGTTTTTAGAATGAAATCCCCAATTTTTTGGTTTTTTGTTTTAAGAAAATTCAAATTGGTTGCTAATGTGCTATATACCTATGATATTAAAGTTTACCATATTTAATTTATTATTGGGCATTTCCACGAAAACGTACCCTGTGCAACCGCAAAAAA
>CM035807.1:46484446-46497945 GCA_020466095.1 Chlorops oryzae | reverse complement strand
TAGGTTGACCAAGGTGAACGAAAGGTGCAGGAAAGAAATTTATGAAGCCCGCCCACTGCCACGCCCACAAATTGAGATTTTTCGTAACAAAGTGCGCCAATAATGTCGGGACGCTGGGTATTTTAAAGTCGGGGTTGACCGACTTTAGCTTTCTTACTTGTTTTTCTTATATGTTTTCATTCGAAAAACGTTAGAAACGTTTGACACGTTTCAAAGGAATAAAGCTTTCGTTCATATTATATTTTATTGGTTTGCTTTTGATTTTTATTTAAAGTGAACTAGTGTTTTCGTTTAAAACAGGTAAAAAGCAAATAAATTTTTTCGTTTGCCCGTCTTGCTTGAATCTGATTGGCTGCTTTAATTTGAAAATAGGGTTTTGTCATCATTTGACCATTTGGCAGCTTTAGTGTAGCACCAGTGGCGTAGCTAGGTAGCCAAGGGCCCTGGGTAAAATCGAAAATTGGGGCCCACTGCTCATCTCAATTGATTGGTTTTATCAAGTAAAAATAATATATATGCAAATACTTTAAAAATGTAAAGCTACTTTTTCATCAGCTCTTTTTTGTGCACTGCAGCGTATTTTATAAAACATTAAACAGTAACAACATAAATTATAATGATTACTTGGTGTAGGTATTGGAAAATAAAACGAAACAGAAAAGATTCAAAGGTACATTATATAAAGGTCGGACATACCGATTGACTTAATAATTATATTCGCAAAAGTATCAACGATTTCGTTTAAATACACTGAAAGAAATATCGGCAGTAATATTGAATAAAAATTTTCGTAAATATTTGAATACGAATTTTAGTCAATATAACGAATTTTCTTCATGCTGACGAAAATATTTGTTATATTGCAGAAATTTTGTGAATGGAACGAAAAAAAATTCTTCAATATGAGTTAAATAGTTTAATCAATTTAACAAAACTTCTTCATAGGTACGAAAACATTTCTTCACACTGAAGAAATTTTCTTATATATGACAAAAGCTTTCGTAGGACATTTAAAAATTTGGAATTTTCGTATAAATGAAGAAATTTCTTCAATATGACGTAATTTGTTTTTTGATATGAAGAAATTTCGTTAATATAACAAAACGTATTCGTGAATATAAAGAAATTAATTTCGTAAATATGAAGAAATTTTTTCAATATGACGAAGAAATTGTCTTAAAATTAATTTATATATTAAATATAACGAATTTATTTCGTATAAATAAAGAAATTTCTTCAATATGACTAATGTAATTCTTGAAATATGAAAAATTTCTTCAATATTACGAAAAAGTGAACATTTTTAAGAAGTTATTGGGGTTGATGAGTCTTAACGCGGAAGATTCAGCGTCATAAGCAAAGTTCGTCGATGAAGTTAAAACGCGTTTTTTATGGAAGCAGAGAAATTGTGTTTAATTTGAAAATTGAAAGAAAATATTGTTCGCGTTCAAAATCGCGGAAAGTCTGATAGGTGTGTATTAAGTCATATATATTTTGCGAAGTGTTCCGTTTTTAATAAACTAAAATTTTTTAAAGTGCCACATTGACGGGGAGACGCTTCTGCATATGAGTGAGGTTCATATTTCGTACTGCATCCGGTGACACTGGAAATTGATACGCTGAAAACAAAAACTCAGCACAATATCTAACTTTTTAATGCTTGATTTTGGAATATAATTGTAAAATATAGTACAGAAAATATATATCTATATACAATATTGATCTTTGGAGGCATTATAAGAAACGCAATACTAAATAAAAATAATATTAAAATTAATTTCGATGTAATTTACTTTGACTTCACATTTTGGTTTAAAGTATATTTTTAGGGAAAATGCTGCATTATTATGAAAAATTTCTTTAAGTCCTTTCATAATATTTTAGAATTTTCGTCCTTTTAACGACACAATCATATATACATAAAATTGTTTTTTAATTCTTTTCGCGAGTCTTTATTTAGTCAATCATTATGGCTTGCAATGAGAAAGTTAATATACTGTTTTGTGTGTTTGATATTTGGACGATTTTCTTGTCTATAAAAAATAGCAGATGTGAGACAGACGGGACTCACAACAGTTAATACATATGATGAAATTTTAAAATATATAAATATGAAGAAATTTCTTCAATATAACTAAGCAGGGTTGCGTATTTCAATAAATTTCTTCATACTGAAGAAAATGTTTTGTAATATTGAAGAAATTTATTCAATATCAATTATTATTTTCGTATATATGAAGAAATTTCTTCAATATAACGAAGCAGGATAATATACTTGAAGAAATTTGACTAAAATAATTTCGAAGATATGAAGATATTTCTTCAATATAACGAAATTTTTTTCCTGATTTGAATTTCTTCATATTGAATATCGTCTTTATTCATATTGATTGCTTTTTTTAGTTAGCTCTATTTTTACTGCCGTTTCTTCAATAACGCAGCCCATTTCTTCAATATTACCTACGGATTTTTTTCGGTGTATAGCCTTGCTGCGGATTTGTTTTCAATGTCTATGAACGATAAATGTCGGAGACGAGTTTGGCCAATGCTTTTTATTAAATAACACAATGCTGCAGCGTTTCTGCCATTTTTTCTGTTAGTTTTTTTTTTTTTTTGTTACTTAAGGGCCCCCTCATTCCAAAAAGGTCAATGGTTTGATGGATCTTAAGAGCGTTTCCGAGATATGGCCCAAAATGTGGAGAAAGTCAATTTTTTTCTTCTTTTCCCCATATTTCGGGCCATAAGTCATTTACCATATAAAATAGCCAAGTAGATAGACCTAATTCGGAAAGATGGAAACCGTATGCAAATTTAAGTGCATAAACGCCACGACTCTAATTGTGGCTCCTATGAGGTCTGAAGGGTAAATGTGATGACAAATGTGAAAGTTATAAGCAAAAGACTGCATTTTTATTTGTTTAAAACGTGGGTATTTGATACTGCGCGAGCATACGAATATACGAGTTTGGTTCCCAAAGTCTCAATCATTTCATTCTGACTTGTTGCACTCAGATATCTTGTAGATCCTAAAACCGTTAAAAAAGAAATTCAATTTCATTGCTCAATGGTTAAGGCACAAATACACCATAAAAGCATTAGCAAAAATCCATGTTTGTACGAGCATGTTATGTATATATCGTCGGCTTAAAGTGTAAACCTGCTAACTAACAATTTCAAAACTTTACAGGGTAAACAATAAAAACACAATTTTTTCAAGACTTAAAGCTTGGGAAGGATACCCAAAATATTTTTTTTTTTTTTTTAACGTTTTATTATTTATTGGATCACTCCTCTAATATAGGAGTCTAGCAATAAGTCCCCAAATCTTACACCTAATTGGACAATATTACAAATCACAAAGCATTTTCTTAATTGAAAAGTCCATGACTTAGTAATAAGTTCATTGCGGGCTTCGGATACCGAAAACTGGGCTTTGCTGATGTGTGAAGAAAAACGTAAAATATTGACGGTGCGGAAACGAAGATTTTAAGCAGCTAGGCTGTGCGTGGATTGCAAGGGTGCATGGAGTGCACCCAACGAGTAGACGATCAGCTGGGAAAGCTGAGTTTATGAATGTACAAGGGTGCATGGAGTGCACCCACCGAGTAGACGATCAGCTAGGAAAGCTGAGTTTATGGATGTGCGTGGATTGCAAGGGTGCATGAAGTGCACCCACCGAGTAGACGATCAGCTAGGAAAGCTGAGTTTATGGATGTGCATGGATTGCACCTGCTGTTGTAGAACGATTTATAATTGCTGGCCGGTCATTTCTTTTCAATCTCGAAGAGTACAATGTGTTCGATAATCCACGAGCAAGTGGATTTACATGTCTGCGCAATTTATTGAAGTATTTCTTTTTGATATTGGTGAACTCTGTTTTAACCAGTTCTACGTTGAGCTCTTTATGGATCCGTTCATTCGAAACAAATCAAGGAGCTCCTGTTATAGTCCTTAGGATCTTGGACTGTGCTCTTTGCAGGATTTCTATATTCGAAGAGCTGGCATTTCCATACAATTGTAAACCATAACAGGTTGGCTGATAAGTCCCCGGTCTAACAAAGAAAAACAAATTTTTTTGTCACAATTCGTTTTTATTATTCAACATAGTTCCCTTCAAGAGCGATACAACGATTATAACGACCTTCCAATTTTTTGATACCATTTTGGTAGTACTCCTTCGGTTTTGCCTCAAAATAGGCCTCAGTTTCGGCGATCACCTCTTCATTGCAGCCAAATTTTTTCCCTGCGAGCATCCTTTTGAGGTCTGAGAACAAGAAAAAGTCGCTGGGGGCCAGATCTGGAGAATACGGTGGGTGGGGAAGCAATTCGAAGCCTAATTCATGAATTTTTGCCATCGTTCTCAATGACTTGTGGCACGGTGCGTTGTCTTGGTGGAACAACACTTTTTATACCCAGCGTAAGCAGGGTATATTAGTTTTGTGCAAATCTTGTAACAGGGAGAATTAAGCTCCGGAGATATAGAAAAAAATATATAGAAATGATCAGGATCAAAAACTGAATCGATTTAGACATGTCCGTCTGTCCGTCTGTCTGTCTGTCCGTCTGTCCGTCTGACCGTCTGTCCGTCCGTCCGTGGTCGGATCTCCTCCGAAACGGCTGAGCCAAAGAAGTCGAAATTTGGCAAACATGTATATCGGGGTCCGAGTATGATCCTAAGTAAAAATGGGAGACATCCGCCCACTGCCACGCCCACAAATGAATTTATTGTGTTTTCAATAAAATGCTTGCAACTTGCGAACCACTCAACACATTCTATTGATATTTGGTGTGCTGGTAAACTACAAAAATGGACATTATTTGGCAAAAAATTGACGCCGCCCTCCTCAAGCCACGCCCACAAATAAGCCCAAAAATAAGGGCTTATCGTAACTTGTGAAGTTAAAGGCGTAGAAGCTTCAAATTCGCAGCATAGGTTGACCAAAGCAAATGAAAGGTTGTAACGACCTATCCTGCCGGGGTAGCGCTCAGTCGTGTCCAGGGGTCGTACAAGAAATTTATATTTCAACGCAGTTATCTAAGGATTTTCAATGGTTGTTTAATTTCAATATAATTCAGTAAATGTAATATATAATTCAATGTAATTCAATATATAATTCAAGTAATTTGCGTGTAATTGTTGGCTGCGTCTTGCTGGAGTCCTCTGAAGTGAGGTTTCACTGTAGTTCCACGAAGCGGGGTTTCACTGTAGTTCCATGAAGCGGGGTTTCACTGTAGTTCCACGAGCAGGGTTTCACTGTAGTCCCACGAGCAGGGTTTCACTGTAGTTCCACGGAGGGCTTCACTGTTGGTCCTCTAGTCGATGTCCACTGTAGTTCGTTGTCGCGGTTTTACTGTCGAGGATGCTCTGAGAAAGATGCTCTGAAAGGATAATAATCGGACCTAGTTTCCTTGTGAGGCTTTGTCTCGTTACCAGAAACCCAGGATCAAACAATTATCCTTCAGATTTGTCCTAAATTCTTTAATCGCTTGTGAGGCAAGGTCTCGTTAACTACGATTAGGAATTTTCTCTTGTGCTGTTCTCGTACTGACTGCCTTTTCCTTGTGCCGTCGCTTGCTTTTATATCCATTTCTGGACTGACCTTTGGACTATTAGTCACGCTTTTCGTGCGTGTCGACCTTTGGCCTCTGAGTCACGCTTTTCCTGCGTGTCGACCTTTGGACTGTGTACATGCATTATCCGCATGCGCTCTGCGTGCTGCTCTGCTGCGTCGCGCCGTTCGATTTCGATCGTTTAGTTGTGTTGTTGTTGCGCATGTCTGCTTTGTGTCTTCTTGCAGTTGTTGTTGTCTTTTGTGGACGTTGTGTTTCTTCCCGTTGTTGTTTGTGCAAAGTTGTGACGATTTTGTGGTCGTCACACTCCCTCCTTTCTTCCGAAACGTGACGTTGCCTTTGTCAAACTTGTGTGCTCGTGTGGGTCCCATTCATTATAACACGGCTTTATTTTGCCCGTGATCAGCTGTGTTATTGGTTTGAATGTTTCGCAGTTAATTTTTCCTTTGTATTTTTATTTTTCCAGCTCGCGTTATCGAGATTATGGCCGTGATCGTTCCAAGCTTCCGCACACAGTTGCTTTGGGTGCCCTTCTTCCAGCGTTTTCGCATCTCGACCCCGATCTGCTGTAGTTTTTCCTCCAAATTTTCATGTTGTGCGCTTCCGAGTACTCCGTTCATCAGTTCCGACCATAACACATCTTTGTCGCAGATATCCTGGAACACCTCTACCAACTTTTGGCGTGTGGGCAATGTCGTCGCTGCTTCAAATATGAGGTGGTGTGGTTGGAACCGTTTCCCCGCGCGAATGGTCGTGAGGAACCGCTCTAAAAATTTCAAGGTAAATAAACCGCAGTCGGCACCATTTTCTTGCTGTGCTGTGGGCACTTCCACGATCTTCATCGCCTTTACTCTTTCTACATTTTCCGGTCCGGTTCGTGCTGCTTCGTCTTGGAGGAACTGGTGGATTAGTTGCGCCACGTCGTGTTGCCGGGTTCCTCTTAGTGAGTCGCAGTGTAGAATCCGGGTGCTGTCCACGATCACGAGCGTCCAGTGGAATTTGTCAACAACTGGTATGATGACATAATCTCTCTCGAAGATTTTTGCCCTTCGCAACCATCCATTCAAAAAATCTCGTGGCCGTTCTCCATTTTTGATCGCCAGTAGCTGTGGGAAGAAAAGACCGCTGAATAAATATACCTTTTCCCGATCTTCAGGTGATATCAGCCCTTGGATTAACCACGCCCCGTAAACGTCGATGATGGTGTCATTCACCCATTTTCCTTCGGCCAATCTCTCCACATCCGTCTTGAAGATTGAATAACCTCGGCCTGTCTTTGGGTATGTTCCGATGACTCCGGCGGAATTTCCAGTTGGGTGTTGCATGTTTAAAAAAAATTTGCAATTGTGATCGCGTTGTATTTTACTCGCAAAATGATTTATTCGTCGGGATACTGCTCCCTTTTATAATGTTCTAATTTAAGGATTTGTTGTTGTATGAAAAAGAAATAAATTTGACAATAACGCTATTTCCCTGAAAAGGAGAAATCATATTTGCATTTTTTCCATTATCCTCGGTCGAGACTTTCTTTTGCATATTATATGGCCTTGAACTTTATTTGATCTCATGAGTGCTGCGACGCCGCCGTCGATCCTCCGTTGTTACTGCATATGCATATTTTTTTTTTTTTTGGCATAGAGTGGGAAAGCATATTTCATAATTCTTGTCTGCTGCTTTTCTAACCAACTGTTGCACATTACTTTCCTCTGTTCCATATGTGTTTATGTGTGTGATTACTCCTATCTACTTGTGTGCCATTGGCTGATATTAATTTTCCCATTTTCTTCCTTTCTTGGGTCAATGACCTGATTCCTATTGGGTTTGTGGATTTTATTTTCAGTTATAATGTAGATTTGCCTATTTTGTATTATAACCGGGCTTTAGTTTTCATATGTTTTCTTTTCCTCTGGTTCTTTTAAATTTTTACAATTTGAAGCAGTTTATGCTCGAATATATATTTTTTTTTTTTTTTTTTTTTACAAATTTTTTCCTCTGACGATTCCGTTTTGGATGAATTTTTTATCGTGCCGTCGCCGAGGGAGCCCTGTGTCGCCGTGGATATTTATTTCGACGGAAAAGGTACGTTATTGTTTTGTGTTGGCGGTTGCTCAACGTTTTCATTTTGTTGCAGGTCGGATTCATCAGTGTAAAATGGCTTAAGCTGAGAGATGTGAGCTGTCTTCAACGTTTTACCGTCTCTCAGTTTCACTATCACGGGAGATGAGAAGGATTCAACCATAAATGGTCCATCGAACTTTGGTGCCAGTTTTGCCGCGAAATCGTCAATGGCTTTCGACAGTGGGTGAGTTCGTAGGAGTACCAGTTGTCCTCGATAAGGTTTCCACGGACGTCGCCGTAGGTTGTAGGCGCGAGCTTGTTCCTGGCTTGCCTTTGCTAGGTTCACTTCGACAATTTTGAAAATTTCTTGAAGTCGGTTGTGCCGTTGTGTGACTGTTAGTGCTTCTGCCCCTGTACCTGTTGTTTTTTCATCGAAAAGACTTTTGGGTAGTCGCGGTTCTCTGCCTTGCGTCAGCATGGCTGGGCTAAAGCCTGTGGTGTCCGCAACACTGGTGTTTATGGCCAACATGATTTCGGGTAGCGCCTCGTCCCAGTGTTTGTGTGATGATTGTGTATACTGTGCAATCATTGTTTTTATCGTGCGGTTTGCTCGTTCGGTGGGATTTTCTTGGGGCGTGTATGGGGCCGTATACTGGTGATGTATACCCACTTCTTCCAGAAAATTTTCTAAATTACGGCTTGTGAATTGTGTGCCATTGTCGGTTAGCAAGACCTTGGGTACCCCGTATCGTGCGATTATTCGCTCCCGAAGGGCTTTCCGGACTGCGTCGGCAGTGGCGCTTCGTAGTGGCACCAATTCTACCCATTTTGAAAATTTGTCGTAGAATACCAGTAGTGTTGTGTTCCCATGTATAGAGCGTGGCAATGGTCCCACGAAGTCTGCGCATAGGATGGCCCACGGTTCATCTGCGATTTTAGTGAGCATATATCCTGCTGGCTTCTGTTGGTTTACCTTAAAATGTTGACAGCTTTTGCATCGAAACACATGTTTCCGTATGTCTTTCATCATGCTCGGCCAAAAATATTTTTTTGCTGTTCGGAGGAATGTCTTCCGTATACCCAGGTGACCAGCTGTTGGGTGATCGTGATTTTCGTTTAGCACTCGGTCGATGTCTTTCCTTCCTATACATAGTTTCCAAGCCACGCTGTCTTCATCGTCTGCGTTTGGCGGTAGGTGTCTATATAAATTTCCGTTTTCTATTATATATTCAGGAAATTTATGTGGCTCTTTTTTAATTTCCTCTGTTTTCCGTGTGACCCAGTCCTTGGGCAGAGGTGGTATTTCTTCTTCGTGTATGCGTCGTGTTGTCTCCAGTGGATCTCTTGATAGAGCGTCAGCAATGACGTTCTCTCTCCCCTTCCTATAACGAACTTCGAAGTTATATTGTTGCAGCTCTAGTGCCCATCGTGCGATGCGTCCTGATGGGTTTTCGATAGAATTTAACCATTTTAATGAGAGGTGGTCAGTGATGACAATAAAATTGTATCCCTCGAGGTAGTGACGCATTTTTCGAATTCCCCAAACGATCGCAAGGCATTCTTTTTCGGTGGTTGAGTAGTTTGTTTCCGGTTTGTTAAGGTGGCGGCTTGCATAAGCTATTACTCTCTCGTTTCCATTATCATCCTGTGTCAACACTGCACCAAGTCCGTAGTCGCTGGCATCTGTTTGTAAAATGAATTGTTTATTAAAGTCCGGGCATGCAAGGATGGGTGCTTCAGTAAGTTTCTTTTTTAAATTCTCGAAAGCTTGTTGGTGCTCTTCGGTCCATACCCAGTTTACTCCTTTTTTGAGTAGTGTTGTCAAGGGATGTATGGTGTCTGCGAATTCGGGTACGAATCGTCTGTACCATGAAGTGATTCCGATGCACTGCCGTAGTTCTTTTATGTTCGTTGGTGGCTTGAGACGTTCGATGGCTTCAATTTTTGACGGGTCTGTTTGAATCCCTTTGTCGCTTACCATATGACCAAGGTATTTGATTTCTGTTTTTAGAAATTCGCATTTTTCTGGATTTATTTTGAGGTTGGCCTCACGTAATCTTCTAAAAACTTCTACTAAATTCGTCATATGTTCTTCCAGTGTTCGACCTAGTACGATGATGTCGTCGAGGTACGCAAAAGCGAACGGTTCTAGTTCAGGCGTTATTACTGAGTCTAATGCCCGTTGGAAAGTTGCGGGTGCTGAGTGTAATCCGAACGGCATTACCTTCCATTGGAAAAGGCCCCGTCCGGGCACAGTGAACGCGGTATACTGTTTGCTTGCCTCGTCCATTGGAATTTGCCAGTAGCCATTTTTAAGGTCCAGACTGCTAAAAATTTTTGCATCCTTCAGACGGTCCAAAATGTGGCTTATTCGTGGTAATGGGTATGCGTCAGGGATTGATTTAGCATTTAGTTGCCTGTAGTCGATGCAGAGTCTCCATTTACCATTTTTCTTGCGTACGAGGACCGTTGGTGCACTGTATGGGCTGTTCGATGGTTCTATGCATCCTTTTTCGAGAATATCATCGATTTCTTTGTTTATGATTTCTTGTTTTGCAGGGTTTTGCGGAAAGTATCTGGCTTTGATGGGAATGTCGTCTTTTACTCTTATGTAGTGTTTTGCGATGTTAGACGGGCCTTCAATGCTTTCGAAACGTTTTATTTCTGTTTGAATTATTTCTTCCGCTTCTGCTCGGGAGATTGGTTTGCTTTGTGACTCGGTTGTGTTTTCGGCGACTTCTCGTATTGAGAGTGCATTCCAGTCAGCGGTTTGAATCTTTGGAATTTTTATACTCTGGCCTGCAATCTCCACCTGTGCGTCTAGCGCTCCCAGTGTGTCTATGCCGAGTATGACGTCGTCTACCACCTGCTCTAATATAGCTAATTCGATTTGTAGGCGGTTTTGTCCGAGTTGTAGCGTGGTTGTAGTTGCTTCAGTTACGAGTGTTTTGGTGCCGTCTGCTAGTTGTATGTTGGCACGAATTTTGTGTCGTTGGCTGGAGTCCCGAATTTGTTCGGCCATAGCCCTACTTATGTAGTTTCTTGTGGCTCCGGTGTCGATGGTTGCTACTAAGGGTATTTCTCCCAGTTTAATATGAGCAACTATGGTATTATTTAAGAATTTTAAATTCGAGGCCTCCTGTAGGGGTTTGTCGCCGTGCCTCGTTATTGGCGGTCCCCTTGCTCGTTTCCCGATTTCCTGCAGCATTCAATTGTCCTTACTCCTCGTTTCCCGCAAATCCAACAAAATAGGATTTGTGGATTTTTACAGCCAAATTGGCGATGGCCTGGTTGGCCGCATCGGCGGCATGCATTGTAGACATCGATTTTGTCTTGGGTGTCTTGTGCTGGTTCTGGTGGTTTTTGTTCGGTAACTCGGCGACTTCGCTCTTCGGTTCGGTTTTGTGGCTGTTTCTTTTGTTTCGCTCTGTCTTGTTTTTTGCTTTTTAACCTTTCGAAATCGTCTGCTAAATCGATGAGTCCTCTCAGTGTTGCAAAGTCTCGTCTCTTGGCATATCCCTGGAATTCGTGGGTGCTATTCTCATATATGCGATCCAGTTTCTTTATTTCCGTGTATTCGGTGTGTCGCATCAATTCCTGCATTGCTAATAGGTATTGTTTAAACGGTTCTTCTTCTTGTTGTTCTCTTCTGCGAATAGTGTCCTCTAATAGCTCGAAATATCGTGGTGGTAGGAAGAACTCTAGGAAATCTCGCTTGAAGTTGCTCCAGATGCGCCATGCTGCATTGTTGTTCCTGTACCAGGATAGGGCCATGTCTTTTAAAAGTTCTGGCATTGTTCTGGGCAGCATATTTTTCGGTAGGTCGTAGACTTCTGCCAATTCTTCCACTCTTTCTATGAAGCTCAGAGCGTCCTGCTTGCCGTCGTACTTCAGTCCCCATTTGCGGACCTTGTCGATAATGTCCGTGTATGCTGGCATGGAAATTGCGGTTACTGACGGTGGCGATGTGGTTGTTCGGAGAGTTTCTGCTTGTACGTATTTCGGAATGGCTCCCGTTGGATTATTTTGGTTTGCGTCTGCATCCAGTGGTAAAAGTGGTGAAGGTGCTCTTGCGTGTTTTACCTCCCATTCGTGTAATATTCGTGCGTATTCGTCATCTGATGCGTGCTCATTTGCGAATGCGGCCAGTCGTTTTCGTAGCTCGTCGACGGTGCCTTGGGTATCGATTTTTACAGTCTCGCAGTAATTTAAGAGGTCCTCTTTCCGAAGAGAGTATATCCATGTAGTTTTTACCATCTTGTGTGTCTTCTTGTCAAATTTTGCTCGGGCGCCACTTGTAACGACCTATCCTGCCGGGGTAGCGCTCAGTCGTGTCCAGGGGTCGTACAAGAAATTTATATTTCAACGCAGTTATCTAAGGATTTTCAATGGTTGTTTAATTTCAATATAATTCAGTAAATGTAATATATAATTCAATGTAATTCAATATATAATTCAAGTAATTTGCGTGTAATTGTTGGCTGCGTCTTGCTGGAGTCCTCTGAAGTGAGGTTTCACTGTAGTTCCACGAAGCGGGGTTTCACTGTAGTTCCATGAAGCGGGGTTTCACTGTAGTTCCACGAGCAGGGTTTCACTGTTGTCCCACGAGCAGGGTTTCACTGTAGTTCCACGGAGGGCTTCACTGTTGGTCCTCTAGTCGATGTCCACTGTAGTTCGTTGTCGCGGTTTTACTGTCGAGGATGCTCTGAGAAAGATGCTCTGAAAGGATAATAATCGGACCTAGTTTCCTTGTGAGGCTTTGTCTCGTTACCAGAAACCCAGGATCAAACAATTATCCTTCAGATTTGTCCTAAATTCTTTAATCGCTTGTGAGGCAAGGTCTCGTTAACTACGATTAGGAATTTTCTCTTGTGCTGTTCTCGTACTGACTGCCTTTTCCTTGTGCCGTCGCTTGCTTTTATATCCATTTCTGGACTGACCTTTGGACTATTAGTCACGCTTTTCGTGCGTGTCGACCTTTGGCCTCTGAGTCACGCTTTTCCTGCGTGTCGACCTTTGGACTGTGTACATGCATTATCCGCATGCGCTCTGCGTGCTGCTCTGCTGCGTCGCGCCGTTCGATTTCGATCGTTTAGTTGTGTTGTTGTTGCGCATGTCTGCTTTGTGTCTTCTTGCAGTTGTTGTTGTCTTTTGTGGACGTTGTGTTTCTTCCCGTTGTTGTTTGTGCAAAGTTGTGACGATTTTGTGGTCGTCACACTCCCTCCTTTCTTCCAAAACGTGACGTTGCCTTTGTCAAACTTGTGTGCTCGTGTGGGTCCCATTCATTATAACACGGCTTTATTTTGCCCGTGATCAGCTGTGTTATTGGTTTGAATGTTTCGCAGTTAATTTTTCCTTTGTATTTTTATTTTTCCAGCTCGCGTTATCGAGATTATGGCCGTGATCGTTCCAAGCTTCCGCACACAGTTGCTTTGGGTGCCCTTCTTCCAGCGTTTTCGCATCTCGACCCCGATCTGCTGTAGTTTTTCCTCCAAATTTTCATGTTGTGCGCTTCCGAGTACTCCGTTCATCAGTTCCGACCATAACACATCTTTGTCGCAGATATCCTGGAACACCTCTACCAACTTTTGGCGTGTGGGCAATGTCGTCGCTGCTTCAAATATGAGGTGGTGTGGTTGGAACCGTTTCCCCGCGCGAATGGTCGTGAGGAACCGCTCTAAAAATTTCAAGGTAAATAAACCGCAGTCGGCACCATTTTCTTGCTGTGCTGTGGGCACTTCCACGATCTTCATCGCCTTTACTCTTTCTACATTTTCCGGTCCGGTTCGTGCTGCTTCGTCTTGGAGGAACTGGTGGATTAGTTGCGCCACGTCGTGTTGCCGGGTTCCTCTTAGTGAGTCGCAGTGTAG
>CM035807.1:46422876-46484346 GCA_020466095.1 Chlorops oryzae | reverse complement strand
TTTTCTTAACTTCCGAAGTAAAAAGCGTAGAAGCTTCGAATTCGCAACATAGGTTCACCAAGGGAATGAAAGGTGTTTTTTTTTTTTTTTTTTTTATAAACTTTTATTGTATTTTTCTGGATCTGGTGCGTCAAGGTTAGAGAATCCTTGATTGGAAAATACACTGGCGTGCACGAGCGAGGTGCGTCAGACTTAATGAGTCCTGGTTAGCTGGAACGGTTGCTGTTGAAGTTCAGAATTGAGCAAACACGAGCGAGGTGCCTCAATCTGAACGAATCCTTGCTTAAACGAGTTTTAAGCATGCACGAGACAAGGTGCAGATAACAGATAGCGGAGCATCTGTGTTATACGTCTAGACTCATAGATGCGGACGGAAGGTCCTTTCTTTTTAAGCGTGAACGACTCGTTTGTTATTAAGACTTCTTGCTAGCTGGTTGGAGTGATGTCTTAATTTATGAATATATGACGCTTTTAAACGTATTATTTCGTCCTTAACGAGCGGAATTTGTAGATCACGGTGAATACTTTCATTTCGAATGTACCATGGAGCACCTGTAATGATTCGGAGAATTTTCGATTGAGCTCTTTGAATTATTTCAATAGAGGAAGCACAGGCATTTCCCCACAGCTGAATGCCATATGTCCAAAGTGGCTTTAATAAACTATTATATAAAAGAACTTTATACTCCATATTTAGAGGGGAGCGATGGTTAATTAACCAGTGAATTTTTGATGCTTTTAGCTTTAGGTTGGTTCTTTTTGCTTCGATGTGCTTTCGCCAAGTTAATCGTTTGTCTAGATGAACTCCTAAATATACGACATTATCTGCTTGAGGAATGGAAACTCCTTTAAGGAGTATAGTTGGACTTATTCCTTTTCTTAGTGTGAATGTAATGTGCTTACATTTTCGTTCGTTTACATTTATACGCCAGGTTGAAAGCCAAGTTTCAGTTAATTGCATATGCCCCTGTAGAGTTCTTGACGCTTCCATAGGATCGCGGTGGCAACTCAATATTGCTGTGTCATCAGAAAAAGTTGACATAACAATGTTGTCACTAGTAGGTATGTCGGCTGTGTATAGAAGGTAAAGAGAGGGGCCCAGTACACTGCCTTGCGGGACTCCTGCTTTTATTTCAAATTTTTCCGTAATGGTTTCATTAACTTTTACCCTAAAGAATCTTGTTTGAAGATATGATATTAGAATGCCATGTAAGTTTTGAGGAAGAAGAGATTTTATTTTAGCTATAAGTCCCTCATGCCACACTTTATCAAAGGCTTGAGCAATGTCAAGAAATATTGCAGAACAGTATTCTTTTTTTTCAAAGGCATTCCGAATTTCTTGCGTGATCCGATTTACCTGTTCTATCGTTCCATGTTTTTTCCTAAAGCCAAATTGATGAGTCGGGATTAGGTTATGCTCGTGAACGTATGGGGGGCAGAGTTTAAATTATAGCCACCTTTAGCAACATTTGCATAGGACATGGTGTTATTCACTGGAATATTGGCATTATTTTGTTGTGGGACAACAGGATTATTGAATATGATATTATTCGGCTTAGAACGACCAGCTTGCCTTTTTTCTAACATACGATTTTTTTTTTCCTTTAAATACTGGGCATCCCC
Organism: Chlorops oryzae; assembly: GCA_020466095.1. NCBI lineage: Eukaryota > Metazoa > Arthropoda > Insecta > Diptera > Chloropidae > Chlorops > Chlorops oryzae. Next base: position 46,482,723 of record CM035807.1, on the reverse strand, counting down.
TATAATTTGCGGTGTGATTTGATATTGAATTCCGTAGATTGGATGAGTCTCATTTTTTTTAAGTTTTAAATTATCAGGACAGAGTTCTACTTTAAACATTGGTTGTGGAGTTTTTGGTCCTATTGAAGATGTTCATAACATTTTCTTATTTTTAAAACCTTTTCCTCTAAGGCATGCTTAATTTCAAGGGGATCTACATCTGGTTCAATGCCTTTAATTGTCACATTAAGGCCCTTGCTACTTTTAAGCTGGTACGTGTAGTAGTTTTTTTTTTATTGTCGTCAAAATATTTTGTGACAATTCTAAAACTGTTTTCCGTGTAGACCTGGATTTTAGTCTCGTAGAGATACCTCTAGTAAGATGCACTATATGGAACGATTCCTTCCCAATGATCTGAGTCAAGCTCATGACTAGATTGTTTGAGCTACGCTCGCGGAGGTAGATTGGTGGCGGCTTCGGAGACTTATTTCCAGAAGCGCTTGGAGAAACAGGAGCTTGAGCATCCTCAGTACTTAGTGCTGCGAATCTATTACCAATTAGCAAGTTCGATGGATTAGCATTTGGGTTTTTTCTTATTGACTTTAGGCTTGCCCACATTTGATTTCTGCGGGCTAAGCTTCCTTTTAATTTTAATGTAGCGGTCCATGCCTGTCTGCACTGCTGGATCGCTTATTTTATTAGCAGGAGCTTTTGTTCCGATGCTATCAAGAAGCGCCACATCTGTTGCTGTGCTCTCAATGGTGATGGTTCTTGTATTGTCTATTTCAGTTAGAACGGGGGAATTGGTTTGCGATCGCTGTAGCTCAGACGCTTTCACTATTAAGGTCGCATTTCTGGCGTTAGAGCCACTAAAAGAGTGCCTTCTTTCAGGCTGAAGTTTAAGGGTATCACGTTGCATACGTTGTGCCCTAGCGGAAAAGCTTGATAAATCCCTAAGCCTAGCTCTAAGTCTTGCCTAGGATAAGGCAGAGCTTAAAGCTTTGGTGTAGGTGTAGGAAAAAATTTTATGTGACCCGCCCACTGCCACGCCCACAAATGAAGATTTTTTGTAACTTCCGAATTAAAAGGCGTAGAAGCTTCGAATTCGCAACATAGGTTTACCAAGGCGAATGAAAGGTGTAGGAAAAATTTTTTTTTGGCCCACCCACTGCCACGCCCACAAATAAAGATTTATCGTAACTTCCGAAGTAAAAGGCGTAGAAGCTTCAAATTCGCAACATAGGTTCACCAAGGCGAATGAAAGGTGTAGGGAAATAATTTATGTTGCCCTGCCACGCTCACAAATAGAGAAGCAAAACATAGTGCGCTCATAATGTCGGGACGCTGGGTATTTCAAAGTCGGGCTTGACCGACTTAAGCTTTCTTACTTGTTATGCTTAATTATGTGAATGGACTCAACACATGCCATGGGCAACTTCTGGTTTATTGCGCCTAAAAAACCTTAGGAATAAATTTTATAAAAAGTCTTTGATTGCAAAGAATCCAATATTCTTTAGTCTTTATAGGTACTACACGCGGGTTTTCAATTTCCTAAATAAATTCTTATTTAAAAAATATGTCTGAAAATTTGAATATAATAAAAAAAAAAATTCCAAAGAGTTTTGGCGTTATGTAGATTCCAAGAAAAAGATCTCGAATATCCCTAGGTCTTTGTCTTATTAATCTAGAACCTCGAAATCGCTGTTTGAAGCTGCCGAAATATTTGCAGAATTCTTCAAATCTTATATTGAAATTGATTCTTGTCCCTTTGTAGGAATACGTCATAACTAGGGCTCGGATTTGGTCACCCTAAAAAAACCCCAAAAATGCAAACAAAAAAATGCAAAAATACCCTTAAAAAAGCAAAGAATGAATTTAAACAAGTAAGAAAGCTAAAGTCGGTCAAGCCCGACTTTGAAATACCCAGCGTCCCGACATTATGAGCGCACTATGTTTTGCTTCTCTATTTGTGAGCGTGGCAGGGCAACATAAATTATTTCCCTACACCTTTCATTCGCCTTGGTGAACCTATGTTGCGAATTCGAAGCTTCTACGCCTTTTACTTCGGAAGTTACGAAAAATCTTCATTTGTGGGCGTGGAAGTGGGCGGGCCACAAAAAATTTTTTCCTACACCTTTCATTCGCCTTGGTGAACCTATGTTGCGAATTTGAAGCTTCTACGCCTTTTACTTCGGAAGTTATGAAAAATATCCATTTGGAGGCGTGGCAGTGGGCGGGCCACAAAAAATTTTTTCCTGCACCTTTCATTCGCCTTGGTGAACCTATGTTGCGAATTCGAAGCTTCTACGCCTTTTACTTCGGAAGTTACGAAAAATCTTCATTTGTGGGCGTGGCAGTGGGCGGGACACAAAAAATTTTTTCCTACACCTTTCATTCGCCTTGGTGAACCTATGTTGCGAATTTGAAGCTTCTACGCCTTTTACTTCGGAAGTTATGAAAATTCTCTATTTGTGGGCGTGGCAGTGGGCGGGCTACATAAATTTTTGTTCCTACACCTTTCATTTGCCTTGGTCAACCTATGCTGCGAATTTGAAGCTTCTACGCCGTTTACTTCGGAAGTTACGATAAGACCTTATTTTTGGGCTTATTTGTGGGCGTGGCTCGAGGAGGGCGGCGTCCATTTTTTGCCAAAAAATGTCCCTTTTCGTAGTTTACCAGCACACCAAATATCAATTGAATGTGTTGAGTGGTTCGCAAGTTACAAGCATTTCATTGAAAACACAATAACTTCATTTGTGGGCGTGGCAGTGGGCGGATGTCTCCCATTTTTACTTAGGATCATACTCGGATCCCGATATACCTGTGTGCCAAATTTCGACTTGATTGGTCCAACCGTTTCGGAGGAGATCCGACCACGGACGGACGGACAGACGGACGGACGGACAGACGGACAGACGGACAGACGGACATGTCTAAATCGATTCAGTTTTTGATCCTGATCATTTCTATATATATTTTTCTATATCTCCGGAGCTTAATTCTCCCTGTTACAAGATTTGCACAAAACTAATATACCCCGCTTACGCTGGGTATAAAAATGCATTTAAAATGGGTGATATATATGCACAACGTATATCTGAAGTGTCATAATATATAGTGTAGAGTACTAAGAATGTAAGAAAGAAAGAAAGAAAGACTGCAGTCAGTCAGCCATTAAACGCGTGCTTACGCACATCGTCTTTAAATCAGCTCTTTCTATAACAGTTCTGGCGACGAGATTAAAACGAATTATTACTAAAAAGGGAAGTTTTTCTGCCATTAGTATACAAGTATGACCAATCCACCGCCGTCAAACTCTTCTACATTCCTAGCATTGGACGCATTCGACCAAAAAACTACCACGTGGAGTCGATGGGTCAAACGTTTCGAAACGGCATTACAAATTTACGATGCTGACGTGTCAAAGAAAAAACCACTACTTCTTCACTTCATGGGAGCAAATACATAGGACATACTTTGTGACAAAGTGCTACCGAAAGCTCCAGAAGAGAAGATATATCAAGAAATCATTAATATTCTGGAAGAATATTTCAACCCAAAAGGTAATGAAATTCTTGAAAGCTACCGTTTTCACCTTCGAAAGCAAAAAGAGGACGAATCTTGCGAAAATTTTTTGGTGGCATTGCGGAGATTGTCCGTCGGATGCGGTTTTGGTACATTTATGGACACTGCATTACGCAACCAATTTGTCTTTGGATTAAGAAACCAAAAAATTCAAAGCCGATTGCTTGAAAAGACTTCTTTAAAATTGGAAGAGGCTGTCAAATTAGCAAAGGCTCACGAAATTGCAGAAAAAGAGGGAAACGAATTGCACAAAGACAATACAGACACTCAAACAGTGAATAAAGTACATCAACAGAAAAGAAAGAGTAAAATACCCAAAAACGATACGAAAAAAGAAGAATCAACTACCAAAAGCTGCTATCGGTGTGGCAACACCAATCATATGGCTGACAAATGTAAATACAAAGAGGCGACTTGTCATTTTTGCAAGAAGAAAGGGCACCTACAGAAAATGTGTTTACAACGAAAAAAATCATTGAATTTGATTACCACGGAGGCAAACGAGGAGACTGGCGAGTGTACGGTGGAAAGTTTATTTAATGTAAGCGCAGCAAAGAACAGCGAACTACGCGAAAAATTGTTGTGCAATCTCAATTTAAATAAAGCAAACGTTGAATTTGAAATTGACACAGGTTCGCCAGTAACCATAATTAATATGAACGATGCAAAAAGGTATTTTCCGCGTGAACGCGTAATAAACACCGACACTGAACTATTCAGCTACTGCAAAACAAAATTGGATTGTTGCGGTTACATTTTGGTGACAGTGGAGATCGGCGAAACACTAACAAGAGATTTAAAAATGTATATAATTCGATCAGATCGCAGACCTTTATTGGGGCGCGAGTGGTTACGAGCTATAAAACTCGACTGGTACACAATTCTACAAAAAGCGAATACATCTAGCATCAACGTTATAACTGAAAACGTAAATAGCAACATAAAGTCTGTTCTACGAAAGTTTCCAAAATTATTTTCGGAAAACACTGGGAAAATTATTGGCCATCAAGCAAAGCTCTATCTAAAAAGCAATGTGAAACCGAAGTTTATAAAAGCAAGGAGGGTGCCGTTTCCACTCTTAAAGGCAGTTGAAGACGAAATTGCGCGTCAAGAAAAAGAAGGCATACTTGTAAAGGTGGATTCCTCGGAATGGGCCACCCCGATCGTGGCAGTACCTAAACGCGGAGGCGCTGTCCGGATATGTGGCGACTACAAGGTGACGCTGAACCCGGCATTGGTGGTGGATGAGCATCCACTCCCTACGATCGACGAACTTTTTAGTACGATGGCGGGCGGCGAAAAATTTACAAAAATCGATCTGTCAAACGCGTATCTACAGTTGGAAATCAACTCTGAAGACCAACATCTGCTGACGCTGTCCACGCATAAAGGCCTCTACAAACCAACACGCATGATGTTTGGAATAGCGTGTGCTCCAAGTAAGTGGCAAAGATTTATGGAACAAATTCTCAGTGATCTACCGGGTGTAACTGTATTTTTAGATGACATAAAAATTACGGCCTGTGATGACAAAACGCATTTACAACGCATTGAAGAAGTTCTACACCGGCTAAATAAACACAACATGCGCGTAAATTTGAAGAAATCTCAATTTTTAAGTGATCGAATTGAGTATTGTGGCTACGTAATTGACAAAAGTGGCATCCGTAAGCAGCAAAGTAAAATGTTAGCAATACAGAAAATGAAGGAACCTAGCGATAAAGACGAGCTACGCGCAGCGTTAGGACTTATTAATTATTACGGGCGATTCATTGAGAATTTAAGCGACATTATTTATCCGCTCAACAAACTTTTAGGCCAAAAGGTCCAATTCAAATTCGATTCAAAATGCAAAAAGGCATTAGAAAAAATCAAAACATTAATGCAATCAGATACAGTACTTACCCACTACAACCCAAAACTACCATTGGTCCTGGCGGTGGACGCAAGCCCTACAGGGGTGGGTGCGGTTTTAAGTCACACATACGAGGACGGAAGCGAAAGGCCCATACAGTTTGCGTCACAAACATTAAATTCAGTACAACAGAGGTACAGCCAGGTCGATAGAGAAGCATATGCAGTCATATTCGGGGTTAAAAAGTTTTACCAATACATTTTTGGAAGAAAATTTACACTAGTAACGGACAATAGAGCTATATCGCAAATTTTCGCACCGCAAAAAGGGTTACCAACATTATCAGCGACACGCATGCAACATTACGCGATTTATTTAACATCATTTAATTATGATATACGAGCAAAGAAGAGTCAAGACAACGCAAATGCAGATGCAATGTCAAGGTTGCCCAATGCAGAAACCTACACTGCTATCGAGGAAATTGATGTCCTGGAAATTGAAATGATTGAAAATCTACCAATCAAAGTGGATACGTTGGGCGAGGCCACGGCAAAGGATTCGGAAGTCGCGAAATTGCGCGAATGCCTGAAATACGGAAGATTCTGTGAAGCAAAGGACAGATTCGGCATCCCTATAACTGAGTTTACATTGCAAAAAGGATGCTAACTTCGGGGTATTCGAGTGTACATTCCGGAAATTCTGCGAAATTACGTATTAAGTGAACTCCATACAGGACATTTTGGCATGGCAAAAATGAAAATGTTAGCGCGGGCATATTGTTGGTGGCAGCATATGGATGAAGACATCGAGAAACTGGTTTCAAATTGCGCGACCTGCCAAGCCACTAGACCGAATCCCAGTACCGTTCCAGTACATCCATGGGTGCCTCCAAATAAAGTATTCGAGAGGATACATGTTGACTACGCGGGCCCTCTGCTGGGTAAATATTTATTCATTGTAGTGGACGCTTTGAGCAAATGGCCAATTGTAAAAGTCGTAAACAACATGTCTGCAGAGACGACTATTCGGGAATGTGAAGAAATCTTTTCAACCTACGGTATACCACGCACCATAGTAAGCGATCATGGAACGCAGTTTAACTCTGGAAAATTTCAAGCGTTTCTAAAGGCGAATGGAATTATACACAAGCAAGGCGCTCCATATCATCCTGCAACTAACGGTCAGGCCGAGAGGTTTGTTCAAACAATAAAAAGCAAACTGAAGGCATACCGGTCTGAGCCTCAAACGTTAACTAGTGACATAGCCAAAATTCTTTTGGCTTACAGACGTTCGATTCACCCAGCTACCAAACAGAGTCCAGCAATGGTTATGTTTGGGCGACAGATTTCAAGTCGTATGGATCTGTTGCTGCCGGAAATTAACGTAGGGCTACAAGAACGAAACTTGTCTTCTACGAAGTTTAAAGTGGGAGAGAGAGTTGCTGTACGCGATTACCTTGGAAGCACGAAATGGCAATTTGCTACAATAACCGCGGTGTTGGGATTGTTACACTACGAAGCCAAGCTTGACGACGGTCGGGTCTGGAAACGTCATGTGGACCAAATACGGAAATTAGGGACACATGTTAACCTTGCTCCGGATTCAGATGTGACGCCTGTGGAAAATAACGGGCGTGACGACCAAATTAGATCGGAGTGTCCCGAACAAAAACCGGCGCATCTACCAGTGACCGAGGGTGTGGAAAGTGAAAGTCGTACCCAACAGCAGCAAATTACATTGTCTATGCCCTGCAACGATATTCGACGTTCCAGCCGCGCAAGACGACCTCCTGAAAGACTCCAGTATCCAGCCTAAAATGAAGTTTGCATTTCACTATAAATTATCCTTATGTTTTCACTTTTTGAACAGAATATTGTATAAAGCTAAATTTTAAAGCGAATTTATCAAACATTATTCCTCCTCACTGGTTTGAATTTAAGTTGGGGAGAGATGTTATATATGCACAACGTATATCTGAAGTGTCATAATATATAGTGTAGAGTACTAAGAATGTAAGAAAGAAAGAAAGAAAGACTGCAGTGAGTCAGCCATTAAACGCGTGCTTACGCACATCGTCTTTAAATCAGCTCTTTCTATAACAATGGGTAATGTAAGACAGACAACGATTTTAGAAAACTACTTTTCGATGTGAAGTACCTATTATCTACTAAAGCAGTTAAGTTTTTAACACAGACGCACTAAAAACCAAGTATTAAAGCATGTCCAGCCCTGTCCTATGTAAAAAAAACCATTTGAAAATATAAGTTATATTCAAGCAGCTGTGGAAATGGCAGAGTACAAATTTTCCACTAGCACAGTTTCCACTTTTGCTTGGACCCTACGAATAACTTTCGAAAAATTCTCGCGAATTTTTTAGAGATGATAGTTTCATTTGTTAAAAAGTTTTAATTTTTTTGCATGTCAACTAGGCTTTAAACAAAACGTTGTTCTTATTCGACATATGTACATATATACACTTTACACATTATTAATGCATGTGTTTGCATTTATACAGTTGAAAATATTATATATTTACATTTCATTGAGAACGCTATTAAAAAGCTTTAAATTCCGATGTTACATTGAATCGTTAAGATTTTTTTTATGGTTTCAGTATCAAATGAACGACGATTGTCACTTAATATAGTTTTGTACTTTGAAAAAGACCTCTCTACGTCAACAGAAGTTATTGGCGCAAATTTAAAGCTGCTTATATCAGAATTTGTTAATTCTTCGGGAAGAGTGTCTGTGAGGTCGTCCTCTCCATTAATTATTTTACAAATATTACAAACGATTTCGAAGCCCGTGTTTTTATCTAAAACCTTTTGAAATATTTCTTGAATCTTTTTTGCAATAGGCCCCTTAGCTTGATCGAATTTTTTCTTAGCATTTTCAATAATTGATAGTGCGTCGTGAAGTAGTAAATCTGATGTTTCAAGCTGCTTTATAAACGCTGGAAGTGAGCTTTCTTCATGTAAGCTGCAGCATCACTTAGAAATAAAAGAACTTGATCAGGTTTTACACCTTTTGGACATAACATATTAAATGTAAGGACCTGTCAATAAATGCAGCTACCGTGTTTGAATTGACTTCATTAAGCTCTTCAGAATTAATTAAGAATGTTTTCCGCGGCTCTTCTGCTCCCAAGTTTCCAACAATAAAATTTTTAATGCATCGTTTTTCAACATCGGTTGATTCATCTACCGAAATCCAAAGTTTCTTATTTTCCAAAAAAGTCCGCATCTGTTGAATATTGTTTTCGTAGCACTCGTCAATATAGCATTTTCGTAACGTAGACTCTCGTGGTACGCAATGGTTGGTATATTTCCCAAGAAATTTACGAAATACATCATTTGAAAGTTTATTCAAAGGTATGTTTGCTGAAATAAGGGCCTCGCACAAATCGTAGTAGAAAGGATTATTTCGTGTAGCTTGAGAAATAAAACTTTGTTTCAGTGTTTTATTAATGTTTTGACTCTTTAGAGCTAAGCCATTTTGATGCTTAATGCGCTTAATGTGCTGTTGTACAGTAAATTTTTTTTCTGCTTGCACAGATACTTCGCAAATTTTGCAAAATAAAATCTTTCCATCTGTGGAAAAGACGTCGGGACCAACTAGTTCAACAAAACCTTCTAAACGTAATCGAATTGAGGCTTTTTGTTTTGGCATCTTCGCAGAAACAAAACTTTTGTATACCTTCCGAACAATTTATAACAATGCGGTATGAAGTCAGAACTCAAATGGCTTGCTATGCACTAGGGATGCGCAAAATATAGCGATATATCGATATATCTCTTTGGTTGTTGTGCTGAATGTTCCTTAACACGGTCTTCACAACCCGTACTTTCGGCTTCTGATTGCAGTATGTAAAATTGACACGAAAGCTTGTAAAATCTTAAAAAATGACCTAAAATGTATCCTTAAAGTTAAAAAATGCAATAAATGCCCATATCGGTAAAAAATGACGAAAAAATCCCCTGAAAAATTCCATATTTAGACTCCGCTAACCATGTATCATATAAAAAACTAGTCCAATCTTATTTCTAGCTTCAGCAAAAAAAGATGACTTGTCAACAAAATCCGAGCCCTAGTCATAACCTACCTAAAAATGCTCATATCGACTTTGGCTCAATGTCTTTGTCTGATGAGGACATTTTGGCTGGTGTTGCTCATCTGAAAAATTCATTTAAAGCAGATGAGGATGGCTTCTCTGGGTCTTTACTTAAGAGTTGTTCCAGCAGCATTGTAGTTCCGCTAAAACTAATCCTAGATAAATCATTAGCCGATGGTGATTTTATTGATGATTGGAAATTAGCTTTTATAACCCCTATTCTTAAAGCTGGGAATAAAAATAATTTTGAAAACTATAGACCAATTTCGAAATTGTCTAATATAAGTAAGCTCTTTGAATCCATAATAAAGGAAAACAATTTTTTTGCTGTAAGAAATATTATTTCAATATCGCAACATGGTTTTTTTCCGGGTCGCTCTACTATCACTAAACTTGCTTTATTTCCTGAGTACTGCATAACAGCTTTTTCCCATGGTCATAAGATTGATGTGATCTACACCGACTTTTCGAAAGCATTTGATAAAGTCTCACACAGTCTTCTCATTGCTAAGCTTTACAAAATCGGCTTTCATTCTAAATTTCTTAGTTGGCTTGAGTCTTATCTGTCTAACAGATTGTGTTATGTATCCATTGAAGACATTTGTTCTAAGCCCTTTATTGCAACTTCTGGAGTACCGCAAAGAAGCATTTTGGGTCCATTGCTTTTTATTATTTTCATCAATGATATTACTGAATTAATTAAGCACTGTAAATGTCTCCTATTTCCGGACGACCTAAAAATCTTTCGTGAACTGCGTAATGAAGATGGCCCCCGTCTCATTCAGTCTGATATAAACTCCATTCTTGATTTCTGTGGAAAAAACCATCTCTTTCTTAATGCAAAGAAATGTGCTTGTGCAACTTACACGAAATCTAAATTTCCAATAATTGCCTCCTACTTACTAGAAAACTCTGTGCTTAGTAGAGTCGAGGTCTTTAGGGATCTCGGAGTGGTGTTTGATACTAAATTTACTTTTGTTAACCATCTTAACTTTACAATAGCGAAGTGTTATGCGACGCTTGCTTTCATAAGGCAAAATAGCTTTCATTTTTCTGACCCTTACACTTTTAAATCGCTTTATATTTCGCTAGTAAGATCCAAATTGGAATATGGCTCAATTTTTGTAGTGCATGTTAATCGTATTGAACATATACAAAAAGTTTTTACGCGTTTTGCTTTACGGGCCTTAAATTATGGTGTAAATTTACCAGCTTATAATGTACGCTATATGCTCATCGATTTAAAGCCACTTGACTTACGAAGAAAAATTAATTCCTAATTTTTTATTGCTGATATCATTAGCTCTCGCATTGATTGTCGAGATCTTCTAGCTCTTATTAATTTTAAAGTCCCTGTACGAAGGCTAAAAAATCCCGCGTATTTTTATGTTGGATTCATCAAAACTAGCTATGCTCTCAATGCGCCATTAGTAAGAGCCCTGAATGCTTTTAATGCCTTAACTTTGAATAATTTTATTGACTTTTCTTTTCCAAAGTCTGTTCTAAAAAATACCTTAAATAGTATTATTAGATAATAAGTGCAGCTATTTATATCTAGCTCATAATATTTTCAATGTATATGATTGTTGTTTTAAGTATAGTCTGTAAGGAGAATTATCATCCATTGACTATGTTATTTGTTATTTATTTATTTCTATTCTTGTGTACAAAATCCTGGCACAGTGAGAAGAATTCTCATAATGAGTGCTAGTCAATGCAATTAATTAATTAATATATTGAAGAGTGAGAAAATATAATCTAGAATATGTATAATGGCTTACACCTATAAGATGATATTTCACATTTAAGTTCAAAAATTCAATTTACTATTTAATAGATCTACATATAATACACAGTTTAAAAATTCAATTTTAATCTTAATCTATACACAAAAGTGTTGTCTTAAGCGCATCCTGAAAAGTCTAAAGTTGTAGTAAAGTAGTGTTCAATGTGTTTGGTAGTATATTCCAAAGGCGAATTTCATATACAAGAAATTGTCTTTCAGACGTCAAGGTTTTGTATTTTATCGGGACTATAATATTGTTTCTCGAAGATCGAGTAAATTTTAATCGTTGATAAATGCTATGAGGAACTTTCAAATTTTATGCAAGAGAAGGAGAGTTTTGAATTGCAGCAGATTGTTAAATGGCATCCCATAGATTAGCCGACTGTGATGAGAAATACTCTCAAAGCGTCTACGATGAAACACATAACGGGCGATGCTATTGAAAACTACATTTAATTTATGTTTGTGTGTAGAATCACAATTGACAAAGAGCTCACATGCATAAAGGAGAGTTGCCAAAATGTATGCTTTGCAGAGAAGGAGACGTACTTTTGCTGGAGAAAATGTTCGGGTTTGCCATAGTGTACGCAACATGCTGTAAACCTTACCAATTGTTGACGACAAATTATCGTTCCAGGTAAGGGTTCTATTGAATATTATACCAAAATTTTTGCCACGATTAGCATATTCGATTAGTTTTCCACTAAGGGTAATATTTGAAAGAGATGAGAGCTCAAAGGTTTTCTGCCTATAACAAGTCATTTGGACTGGGAGGGGTTCAAACAAAGATCATTATTATTGATCCAGTTAGCAATACTTGCGAGATCCTCATTTAAATGTGTCAAGCTACTTCCGAATGAAACTTTCTCGCATAACAGACATAACTAAACGTCGTCAGCATATATGTTATATGTGCTTTACAGTGTTTAAGTTTTCCAGGTAGATCGTTGATATATAAATTGAAAAGAACGGGTCCTACAATGGATCCCTGTGGCACTCCTCTTGTTAAGTTCAAAGGTTCAGAAAAACAGTTATTAACACAAACCAACTGTGTTCTGCCTGTACGGTACGCCTTGATTAGATTCTTTGCAGATGGTGAAAAAATGAAGAAACGAGAAAGTTTGAAAAGTAATACAGCGTGGTTAACTGTATCGAACGCCTTTGTATGATCTAACAGGACCAAAAAATTATTTTTATTAGCATCAACCGCTTCGCGTATATCTTCCACTAGGTCAACCAATGCAGTTGTGCAACTTCGATTGCTTCTGAAACCAGATTGCTGTTCACATAGAAGCGAGTTATCTAAAAGATGTTTATTTAATTGCCTAAGCATCAGCTTTTCGAACACTTTGGAGAGAAATGGCAAAATAGAGATAGGTCGTAGTTCACCATTAGGCTTCGAGATCGGGATGATTTTAGCTTTCTTCCAACTTGCAGGAAACGTTGACTTAGTGAAAATATTATTGAACAAATATGTAATAGAGGGAAGTGTATATGGAAGAAGGATTTTTAGAAAGACGGGGCTGATGTCGTCCAACCAAGTAGCATTAGATTTAACCTCCAAGAAGCATTCAAGAATATCGTTTTGATGAGTCTGTGGAATAGAGACTGTAGAAACATTTGCCGAAGACAGATTTACAAATTCAGATACCTTTGTGTGTCACCTAGCCTTCACACCATCATGGGGTAAAATACCTATGTCTATCAGTGCTATAAGTCCAAACGTAGCTCGAAATCTCATTATCCCGGTATGTAGAAGCTTAAATTCATCGCGCCTTTTTTTGTTGATGCCGTTCGTTTGTTCAATTCATTACCACATTCCGTGAACAAAAGAACCTTTAAGCAGTGTGTTATGCAATTCTTCTCTTCTTAATTATCTTTCTTTTCCTTTAAACTTTGGTTATTTTATGAGCAAATGTTATGCTAAGCTAGGCTAGATTGTATTGAACTGGCATTAAATTGGAATTTGAGTCTTAATGAATTTTATCCGCTTGTTGTATAAGTTTCTTTTTTATTTGAATTCTAGATAGTAAGTTATAGTACTGATTTATATTAAGTTTCTTGAAATTGCATAAGCATTTTTAAGCTGAGTACACTAAAAGACTCCTTGTCTTAATGTATGTTACCAAGATGCCCACAATAAATAAATTAAATTAAATTAAAAATTTACGTTCAGAAATTAAAATAGGAAATAGGAAGTAACAGAAAAGCAAGGTGTACCACGAGTTTTGTGAACGCCCTGGTACGATGTATGTGGCATAATAAAATCAGCTGGTTTTATACCCGACACACTCTGTGTCGAGAGTATATTGCGTTTGTGTGGTTTGTGTAACACCCAGAACCAGCTGAGATATATTATACAAAAAATATATAGGAATGATCAGCGTTACAAGGAGATTCGATTTAGACATGTCCGTCTGTCTGGCCGTCTCACAGTGTCGGATTTCGCTTTGCTAGCGTCACTAAAACCCAATTTTTTTTTTTGACTTTTTGAAAATATTTTAATGCCAATCGAAAAAGTAAGGTTCAACTGCATCAGAACAGAAAAAATTTTGAAATTTTTTCCCAACAGAAGAAAATTATGGCACTGGGAAATTAAGAGAGAAAAATATAGCAACATTTTGTGGCAGAATGCACGGAAAAAATCCGCTTTTATAAGTTATATTGTGAGTTACTTAATGAAATTTTTTTTTTAAACAGACACATATATTTACATAATATATATTAAATAAAATTTAATTTTAAATCATGCTTACATATTTAAAAAAATTTTGTAGATAATATGAAAAAAAAAGGGGTTAAAAAATTCATATATGGGCATTTCCACCGAAAGGTCCACCTGCACAAAAAACCTAAAAGTTCTTGAAACCATTTTGTTTTACCATATTTTTATAAGGAAGCAATCATATTATATTTAACTAATTTAAAAACACTTTACCTTTATTCATATCCCATTTCGAGATATTTGAATGCAAAGTCGAGCAAATGAAAATTTTCTTAATTAGAGATTTTACTGCATGTTTAGTTTTGATAAAATTTCATAAATGGAGACATTATGCATTGATTTTTGGCCTCATAATTCTTTCTAGGGGTACAAAGAGTCAAAAAAGAATGCATAGGAAACTATGCAATCGAAAATATCGGTACATTTTTCATTTTCATTATTGCATTTTTCGATGTCCCGTGCGACATGAAAAAACAACACTTGTTATCATAGCATCGAAAGTAGTTGAAGTAGGCTCACCAAATTTTGATTCCAAACAGTGACTTAGTATACAATTAAAACATTTAAAAAATCGCAGCAAAACCAGAAGATTCGAGATCGTAGTCAACACTTAAAGTTTGTCCCGTGCGACATCGTAAGTATGAAATTAAAAAAAAATTATTAATAAATGATTTTATTAAACAAATAGGATGTTTCTCAGTAGAATGGAATTTTTTTGCAAGCTCACATGGAAAGGGAGCCGTCGATGGAGTCGGAGCAGTAATTAAAAGGAAAGTCTGGCAGATAACAAAATCTAAAAATGTTGTTATACCCGATGCATTTTCTTTTTATCAATGTGCACAACAAAGCATAAATGGGATTCAAATATATTATATTATATGCCATCCGATGAAATCAAAAAGCAAGAAATGTCCTACAATTTTGACGAAAAATGGCGCGAAGTAAGAAGCATTCCAGGGATATCCCAGTTGCACTTCTTTTGTTGCGATGGTGTATATATAAAAGCAGCAAGAACTGCTTATTCGGAAAAACAAACTGTTTCTGTTATTCCTGATAACACTTCCACTTAATTTTTTTTTATTATTGTATTAAATGGTACAAAACACCTCAATAAATACATTGAATTTTTCTTTTTTAATTTAAAAAAATTTTGCTCATGTTATTTATGTATAATTTCGTAAAAAGAGCAACAAAAAAGCAAAAATAACACTCTGGAAAAAAATGTCCCGTGCGACATGTCCCATGCGACCGAGATTAAAACTAAATTTAAAAGAAAGTATAAATCGGATTTGAGTAAAATCAAAGCCAGTTTTAAGGGATATCTATGCCCCACATTCTAAAATTTATCCTATCAAAATATTGCGTCAGGTTTCGCTGAAATCGGCATTTGAATTGTTGCCCCCGAAAAAAACTTATGTTTTTGTCCCGTGCGAATGCCTTGCCTTTCTACAATTATTTTGAAAACTGAAATCTGGCCAAAATCAACCTTGGCACCAATTATACGGCTAATAAAGATCTATAAGTTAAGCCACTCGTCAAAATGAAAAACCGATATATTTTGACTTTTTTCTAGTTTAAATGCGTACGATTGTCCCGTTCGACATGAATGGAAATGCCCATATGCATTTTCCAAATGTATGAAGTGACCTTATATCGCAAAATACAGGCGAGTGGTACTATACACGTTGTAAGGTGGCTCATATAGTAACAGAATCTGCAATAAAATCTTTCGGCATTTTGCGGCACCCATATATCATATCTCGAAAAACCGAATGTAGACGGAAAATTTAGATATAACAAAATTCTCTTACATTTTACGTTTTAAAATTTGTACAACTAAATTGGCATACTCTGTTCTAATTATTCGACGCATTTCAATTAAAATTTTTTAAGTTTAATTTAAAGAGGCTCTCTTTTCCATATTCTACTGTAAAATTCTGAATTAATTAACATCAAAAACACTTTTCAACGTAAAAGCAGCCCTTCGAATGCATGTGTATACATCATAAAATATGAAGAAGGAAAATGAAACAATGTAAAAAACAATATCAAATGAACAGAAAAAAACAATAAGAAAAAACATAAACAAAAAGGGCCGCATTTAAATAGAACTTTCAGGTTCTGGGGCTATATATAGATGAGAGCCTTAAATGTATCTGAAGTATATTTGATTGGCCCGTGACCTTACACAAAATCCTTTTTCATGGACGTGAAATAATTAGTAGCTCCATTTTACCAATTGATCAGATGTCTGAAGAAGCTTTGGAAGCACGAAACAAAGACATTCGACGATATCGCGAGCTTTTTACAAGAAAAATATTAAGAATCGATTCGAATACCGACCTTATCAAACGGTTGTTGATTTCATCTGATCCCTATATCAGCAGTTTGCGAAAACCCTTTGAAAAACCAAAGAAGGAAATAAGCCAGGAGCCATTGAAACTGCTCGATATTAATGAATCGGACAGCAAAAATGACTGCTCGTCATATAGTTCATCAGATACTGACTAGGAAAACAATCTTATTTCATAAATATTTTATATATATATATAACACTTCGTTATTTCTTGTTTTCATAATCGATTTTACTTCTTTCTCTCTGAAACGACAGTGAAAAGTTTTCGGTGCTTTTTGCATTCACCCTAACATAAATAAAGTTTATTTAGTTCTAAAATGAAGAAACTTCAATAAGAACTAATAAAAAGGTTTTAAAAAACAATAAACAACGAACTTGTATAGGAAAAAGATTGTTGAAGTGTGCAAAAGTATTAAACAGACGATTTTACGCTACTCTGCACGCACTATTCAGTGAGCGCCAGTCGAGTTTTTCTGTGAAAAAATTTTTTTTCACGCGAGAATAAATAAATGTTTTTTTTTTTTTTTTTTTTTTAAAACGTTTTATTATTTATTGGATCACTCCTCTAATATAGGAGTCTAGCAATAAGTTTTTAAATCTTACACCTAATTGGACAATATTACAAATCACAAAGCATTTTCTTAATTGAAAAGATTATGACTTAGTAATAAGTTCATTGCGGGCCTCGGATACCGAAAACTGGGCTTTGATGATGTGTGAAGAAACACGTGTAATATTGGCGGTGCGGAAATGAAGATTTAAGCAGCTAGGCTGTGCGTGGATTTCAAGGGTGCATGGAGTGCACCCACCGAGATGACAATCAGCTAGGAAAGCTGAGTTTATTAATGTGCGTGGATTGCAAGGGTGCATGGAGTGCACCCACCGAGTAGACGATCAGCTAGGAAAGCTGAGTTTATGGATGTGCGTGGATTGCAAGGGTGCATGGAGTGCACCCACCGAGTGGACGATCAGCTAGGAAAGCTGAGTTTATGGATGTGCATGGATTGCACCTGCTGCTGTAGAACGATTCATAATTGCTGGCCGGTCATTTCTTTTCAATCTCGAAGAGAACGATGTGTTCGATAATCCACGGGCAAGTGGATTTACATGTCTGCGCAATTTGTTGAAGTATTTCTCTTTGATATTGGTGAACTCTGTTTTAACCAGTTCTACGTTGAGCTCTTTATGGATCCGTTCATTCGAAACAAACCAAGGAGCTCCTGTTATAGTCCTTAGGATCTTGGACTGTGCTCTTTGCAGGATTTCTATATTCGAAGAGCTGGCATTTCCATACAATTGTAAGCCATACGTCCATATTGGTTTTATAACTTGGTTGTATAGAAGGATTTTATATTCAAGCTTTAGAGGAGAGCGGCTATTTATTAACCAGTGCAGGCTGTTGGCTTTAAGCTTCATTTGGGTTCTCTTGGCTTCAATATGCTTACGCCATGTCAGTCTTTTGTCCAAATGAATACCGAGATATGTGACTTCCTCACATTGTGGGATGCGTACATTATTAAGGAAAATGTCTGGAGAAGCTTTTCTATTGAGCGTGAAATTAATGTGTTGACATTTAGGCTCATTAATTTTGATTCGCCATTTAGATAACCAGCTTTGGATTTCGCTCAAGTGATCTTGGAGCTGAGAAGTTGCGATACTTATGTCCTTGTGCCGACTAAGTACCGCTGTGTCATCAGCAAATGTTGAAATCAATATTCTATCGTTATTTGGAATATCTGCTGTGTATATAAGGTAAAGAAAAGGCCCAACAACACTCCCTTGGGGGACTCCCGCGTTTATTTGAAAGGTTTTTGTAATAAATGAATTATGTCTTACTTGAAACGTTCTATGTTTTAAGTATGACTCAAAGATCGCGTGAAAATTGAAGGGAAGTAATCTCCTGATTTTGTATAACAGTCCGTCATGCCAAACTTTATCGAACGCTTGTTGCACATCAAGGAATACTGCAGAGCAGTACTCCCGATTTTCATAGGCAAGTCTTATTTCATTTGTAATCCGATTTACCTGTTCAATAGTACCGTGTTGTTTTCTAAACCCGAATTGATGTGGAGGGATAATGTTCTGCTCTTGCAGATAAGGTGTTAATTTAGCTATGAGTAACTTTTCGAATAACTTTGAGAGACAAGGCAGGAGGCTAATTGGCCTATAAGAGGATGTTTGGGTAGGATCTTTTCCTGGCTTAGGCACCATTTTAATAACCGACCGTTTCCAATCTTTTGGGAAGTAGCTGAACTCAATAATTGCATTAAATAAGACTGTTAAAAACTGTACTGCTACTAATGGTATATTTTTTAACATTTTTGGAGTGACAAGATCATGTCCCGGGGCTTTTTTGCAGACAAGTTCATTTTTTATGATACCGACAATTTCTTTTGAACTGATTTGTATGGAAATTCTACGAGTGTTTTCGGACAAAGTTGGGAGAACA
Source organism: Chlorops oryzae (assembly GCA_020466095.1). Lineage (NCBI taxonomy): Eukaryota > Metazoa > Arthropoda > Insecta > Diptera > Chloropidae > Chlorops > Chlorops oryzae. The sequence continues at coordinate 46,463,874 of CM035807.1, read as the reverse complement.
TGCTCAGCAGTGCTCGGATTCGGTTGGAATACCTTATTGAGGTGCAAAGCAAAAACCATAGCTTTCTCTTCATCTGAGCGCGCCCATCCACTGTTGAGACACCGAACGGGTGTTTCACTCTGTACTGGGGTCTTCATAGAGCGGCTTGCCAGCCACAAGGAACTACGATTTGAGCCTCTGGGCGTAAGGTTCTCGACAAAGTTGCGCGTTTTACATTCTTTCTCCCTATTTAAACTTGCTCTTAGCTTTTTTCTACTTCTTTTAGCTTGTTTTTGGCCAACGGAGAACGGACCCGCTGCCATTCGCGCCTGAATCTTCGTTTTTCTGCGACGAGATTTTCAATTTCCCTATTAGAGAAGGCGTGTTTTGTTCTATATTTAGTATGAGGAGTCGATTTTTGCGCTGCTGATGCCAAATAAGAGTTAAAAACAGTTACGGCATCATCAATATGATCAATACATTCAATTTTATAGTTATTATGAATATGCGCACTTATGTGCTTTTTGTATTTTAGCCAATTTGTGCCTGCATCTGTTAAGCTGGGTGGGCGTTTTACTGGTTCCGGATATTTGTTCAAAACGAATACAACTGGGGAATGATCTGAGGAGAGGTCGGTTGTTGCTTTTGCAGAAATAAGCTCTCTCTAAGAGGTCTGGAATTTTTTGGAGATCTGTTGGCCAATAAGTTGGCTGTTTTGGAGATACAAAGTCTAGAGAATTGTTTTTATTGATAATAGCCTTGTATAATTGCTGACCCTTAGGATTGCACGTTCTGGAACCCCAGAAAATGTGTTTTGCATTATAGTCTCCTGCTGCTAGGAACTTATCACCTAATGTCTTAAAGAAGTCTAAGAACATTTTTTCGGTTATGCTAAAACGAGGTGGGCAATAAATCGCCGATAAAACCAGATTTTTACCTCTCACTATTACGCAAAGCGTTGTTGCCTGAAGGAAATCATAACTGTAAGAATCTAGAATAAAATGTTGTATTCTTCTACGAATAAGTATACCCGTGCCTCCATGCGCCTTGCCATCTGGGTGGTTGGTTTGATAAAATATATACCCGGGGATTGAGAAGAAATTTTTGTTTGTTAAATGTGTTTCAGAGAGAAGCATAACGTCAACTTCTTCCTGATTTAAGAAATTCTGAATTTCTAGCTTATGCTTGGATAACCCGTTCGAATTCCAGGCACAAATTTTTAGGAAATTCATATTTTAGCCAAAAGTGCTGTCATTAATTGTGTTTGCATATGCACAATTCTGTCGAGTGAGCTTTGCATTGTTTGCATAAATTAGGACAAATTTTGAGTTAGAGTATATATCATCATCTCAGGGCTACTATTATTGTTAGTAGGAGCACTAATAGGGTTCGCGGATTATAGTGCATTTGCATAAGAAAATCCTTGAGTTACAGTGTTCAAATTAAGGTTGTGAGAGGATAATGGTACCGAAACAATAATATTTTTTGTAAGATTACGAGCTGATTATTTTTTAGTATTGATTCGTTTTTTCAGGTCTTGATAAGCTAGACAAACTCTGAAATTTGCAGAATGATTTCCTTCGCAGTTACTAAATTTAAGTAAATTGCGATAATTTTTTGATTTTTTATCACAGACTGAGCTGTGGTGAAGCTCGCCACATATAACACACACGGTGCGCAATGTACAATACGATTTTGTGTCCAAATTCTTGGCAGTTGGCACATTGTATGGGACCATTTCTTTTGTGTGGCTCTTCTACCGTTATTTTACGATGCAACAGGAATTGCAAATTGTACATCGGATGTATTTCGTTTTTTTTTAAGCTTTAAGTTGTCCGGCAACAGATCAACTTTAAACATAGGCTGAGGAATTTTAGCTTTGTTAAGTATATTTATAAACGATCTTGCGTGAAATCCATTCTCTTCTAACGCACTCTTTATTTCGTTTGTGTCAACATCTGCTTCAATACCTTTGATCACCACTGTAATGCCTTTGCTGCTCTTCAGCTGGTATGTGTAAAAGTTTTTATTCGTTCCTTCAAACTCTTTTACAACTTTTCGGTAACTATCTTCCGTGTTTGTTTGAATTTTTGTTTCATGGATATTACCCCTAGTTAAGGGAACTACGTAAAAGTTGCTATTGTCTAATTAATTAGCTAATTTGGCAACATGTGAATTCGAGCTCCGCTCGCGCCAATAGATTGGGGGCGGTTTAAATACTTTTCTTGGTTGAGTTTTTGCTGAATTTTCATCAGAAATTGCAGCGATTACCAATTAGTCTTTCTTGAGAAGCAGGAGCTTCCATTTTATGAAATTCGACCCTGTTGTCATTTTTTCCGGAAGGGCTTCTTTTCCTCCTCGTAATATTAATATAACGGTGCATACCGATTAGCACCGCCTGCTGCTTGTTTTGCTCTTTATTCATTTCAGCAACTATCGGATTTTGTTTGGACAAATGAAGTTCAATTACGTCTCTAGGAAGAGCGTCCAAAGGGGAATTTGGTAAAATACTCTTAGAAGTGTTGTTAGGGCTATTTTTCTTAACGCTTAGAGAGATTATTCCACTGGTAGAGTTCGATCTCTTTCTTTCGAACTGGATTTTAATATTTTTGAATTGGCTTATACCTGGCTGTTCACTTGTAGACTGGTCCAGATTGTCACCATTTTGTGTAATTTCCCTACTGGGAATTAGTAAATTTTCCCTACCGGGATGTTGATAAAGCCCAGCTTTTAACTGGTTCGTGTCGCAGCTATTGGATGGTGGACTGTGTCCGATTGGCATCACTTTCGGGCAGAGCAGCTAGCTGCTGCAGCAGCTGCAGAGACCGAGTGTCTCTTTCTGTCGTTCCTAGAAGTTTGACGACAACAAATAATATACGAATGTCCGTATGTATATTCACTATACTTATCTTTATTTTGTGTTTCAAACACACAATTTACTGGTGGAGCGGCACAAAAACACTGCAGTCCTCCTTGGAGAATACTTTTGAGCTTTGCTCAAATTAATGCAGGTTGCTCAATATTTACTTTTTGTTTTTATTTATTATTTTTTACGGAGCGCGAAACTATATACGTCAGTCTTTGACAAGGGTTGCCAGAAGAAAAAAAAAAAAATAAATAAATAAAATAAAAACATATTTGGTACCAAAATGAAGGAAGTTTTATAAGGATTACTAAAAAAATTAAATAAACGAGATAGACAAAAGTTTTACATGCAAAAACGGTCCCTGAAATCCAAAAAGTTGTAAATATTAGATTTTTCCATCTTAATCGCCCCTAATATTTAATTTAAAAACCCAAGTTATCTTAAAAATTTGTCGTGCTACTTATTATACACTTTTAAAAATTTACGGCCGTTAAAACTTACAAACACTTCTAATTTTTCCCAAAAATATCGAAAATTATAAAAATTCGGTAACTTTGACACCCTGTAACACACCCTGTATACTGCGCAGCATAAAAAAAATTTGACCTACGTTTAGCCCACTATTTAGATATTACTTGGTCAAAATTTTGTTTCTCTAAGTCAATTTCTACCAAAGATACAGAATTAAGTGACGCTAGCAAAGCGAAATCCGACACTGTGCGTCTGTCTGTATACAGTTTTCTTATCGAAGGAGTTGGGTTACCTTTACAAATTCGGCATGCGTGCTCAAGGGGACATGAGTAAATACAAGAATGGACCCGATAGAACCATTTTTAGGGTTGCCTCTAGGTCTAGGGTCTGTTACAAAAATCTCAAAAACTGCTTTAAAATCGAAGTTTTTCAAGATATAATAATGAATTCGGATGTTTGAACATTTTTTAAGGCAAGTAATATGATTTCTAAAAATTGGAAAAGTGGGCGTGGCAAAAGGGCATTTTTCGAAAGTTTTTTCCTACACCCGAAATTTAAATGGACCTTGAACGAAGTTTGGCACTTTTGCTTCCTTTTTTGCCATAAACATCCTTCCAAAAAATTAACTTGACCGATTGATTACATTGATTACGTTTGTTCGGTTTTCGCCGTAGCCGCAATGGAGACGAGCCATTAATCAGAACTTTTTAACGAAACCTTGCTCTCTCTCTGGCTCAACAGCTCGAACTCCAGCGACGGTTCGTCACTCTTTTTCGGCCGGCTTGGCGAACGCGCGCTCTACCGCTCCGTATCGTAAAAACCAAAAAAAACAAAAAATTTTCTAATCGTACATTCGTGCAAAAACAAAAAAAAAACCCAAAACCAAAAGAAAAACAAAAAAAAAATAAATAAAATACCATTTTAGTGACTAAATAAAAAGTAAACTCAGTGTAAGAACTAGCCAAGAAGGCTACTTTAAGTTTGTATTTTCTTTTTTTTTTCGTTTCGTAAATCGCCAAGAAGGCAAGTTTATTTTTATTATCAAATCAATCGCCAAAAAAAACCGAATTTTCGCGTCGTGCAACTCAACTCACAAAACCGCCGCAGAACCATCACCTCAGCCGGACAACAGTCCGAAATCAAGCAGCACTCCGGAGAACCACAGGTACGTCCCTTTCTTACTTTCCCTCACCTCAACATTTGGCGATCCTGCCAGGAGCCTGGAATCGGCTCCGGTGGACCAATCTTACAATCTTAGTAGGAAGGGAGAAAGTACGCCACGTGTGCGTCAGGCTTTACCGCTATTTGCCCTACAGAAAAGTCAAGGGCAACACGATCCAAGCACGTGAAACACATCACCGTTTCGACTCATCCTTTCTCTTCATATTCGTATCGTCTGTCTCGCTCGCACATCCGTGCCTCGTTTGGTGGTGGTTTTTTGTGCACAACGAATATCGCAGACCAACAGCCATATAACGGGTCTGCCAGCAGCGTTAGATTTCTCGTTCCCTTTTTTTGCGAACGAACACAGCCAGCATCAAGGCCTTGCGGTTGTTTTTCTTTTTGTTTCATTGCTTTGCTTTGAAATAGCGCCTGTACTTCTAGTCAAACTTCGTACGGGACAATTGTTGAGCTGGTCAGTTGCCACGCAGTGTGTCGCATCGAACATCCAACGTGATCGAGTGGAATTTGTGCGGCCGAACTTGCCACAGCTATTGCAATCGCGGTTCGCCTGCAACCACACACACGCACAAGTTCTCGTTTTTTACGCTTTTCGCCGCAGTGACAAGGCAACTGAAAGCGTCGCTTTGAAGTTCGGTCGTTCGGTCGTTCTGTCGATCGCTATTGAAAGTCTGACTTTTCCTCTGCTGCTTGTGCGCTGCTTATGCGCAGCCTGTGCTCTGCCCTTGCGTACGAAAAATTGGCTTAGACAGCGTGCATGAAATTCTGCGACAGTGGGCAAACATTAGAAAAAAAAAAATCATTTGAATTTGTCTCTTGGCGTATTGCAATTTCTTAAATTGGAGCTGCTGATTTTACTGATATTTTGAAAGATTGGAATTTGATTTTAATAAAATTTATTAACTCGTTTGGATTTTTTAATATTGAATCTGGGGTTGCAGGAAATTTGTGGAGTGTTGCGAAGGTTAAGGTAACTAAATTTGAGGTACGCTACGGTAGGCATTGGTCGCCTATACGCACTGCGGTTGCCGTTTTATAATTTGTATTGTTCCTTTTCGGACGAGGTTTTTATCTCTTTTTCATAACCAGGCATCCAGTTCACATCAAAAGCCGGCGATAATTGAAGTTGCTCTCATTTTTACGGTGAATTTGATCGAGCTTGCATTGAATTCTTCGGACAGTCATCTCGTTAGAATCGGGTCTCGTGATCAACATCCGTAAACAATATGGATCCCTTACGGCATTTTCACTCCGCGGTAGCTGAGCTCAAGAACATGTGCGATGCAGCCATGAACAGCGATCCAATGCATCAAAGCGAGCAATTGTTGGAGATTAAAATCGAACAACTGATGTACGACTGGAATGAAGTGCGTCAAGCGTATCGAGCAGTGGTCGATCAAGGAACCTGGAGTCCAGAGGCGGCCGATTCAGCGGAAATTAGTTATCAGGAGTGTCGCGATCTTCAGATGATAGCTAGAGCCAAGCTTCAGGAGATGCTACGAGAAATCACCCCCCAGCATCCACCGCTGACGAGCACTCGGGTAACTCCTCCACCTAACGACTTTCATGGAGAAGACAATTTCATCAGGGTACCACCGTGTGATACTGAAGTTTTTGCTGGTGGCTATAGTGGATGGCCAGCATTTCGAGACATGTTCACCGCGGTTTACGTCAATCACCCTCGGCTGCCACCAGTGCAAAAGTTATACCATCTTCGCAGCAAGACGACGGGAGCAGCGGGTGCTATCGTTAAAGGCTATCCGCTGTGTGGCGACAACTTTACGAATGCGTGGGAGGCTCTTAAGGCGCGATATGAGAACAAACGCATCCTCGTCGATCATCAATTAAAAAAATTTATTCGACCTGCCGGCTATCCAAGATGAAACGCCAGAAGGAATCCTGCGCATACAAACAACCGTCAACGATTGCCTCAAGATGCTGAAGAGTCATGGAGTCGTGGATATTTTGGATGCCCTGCTCGTTCAATTCTGTTCCAGGCGCCTTCCGGCGCAAACGATCGCACATTGGGAACAGTCATTGGCGTCACATCGAGAGGTGCCAACGTGGCCAAAAGATGAATGCCTTTTTGACTAAACGATATGAAGTTGTTGAACGCCTTTCCAGCTTTAATGCATTGGAGGCTCCCCATCCCGCTGTAAAATCCGAAGTGCCTTCGACGAACGTGTTTCTCGCCCAAGAACGGACCAATGGAGTCTGCGTCCTCTGTCGCGGCAACCATCCTCTACGCCAATGTGATGTGTTTCTCAATATGTCGGTCGACGAACGTGTCCAAGCTGTTTCGCAGCACCATCGATGTCTCAACTGCCTTTCGAGTGGTCATCAAAAGGCAAAATGTAATAGTACCTTCCGTTGCGCAAAGTGCAGAAAATCGCATCATACGCTTCTTCATTTTCCGAATCCAACGGCTACACAAAAGGGTCAAGGATCTTCAACCACACCGACGCCTCTTCAGGCTGACGGCCCATCTCCGACGAGCCATCCGGCGCAGGCTTCCGCGCCACCGAAGACTTCGAATTTTGTAACCGCCGACGGATCATCCACTTCGCCAGCACATGCGCACGTATCGATTAGTCAGACCCAAGTACTGTTGCCGACCGCGCTCACACACATATTGCATCAAGGAGAGCGCTTTTTAGTGCGAGCCCTTCTCGACCAAGGATCTCAAAGGACGTTTATTACGGAACGAAAGCAGCTCCAATTGAATCTTCCAACTACGCCCAAAGTGTGCAACGTATCCGGTATGGGCGGGCAGTGCACCCAAGTTGCAAAAAAAGAGTGTTCCATCATGCTCGCATCGCCTCGTTCTACGTTCGAGGATCAGATCGACGCCGTGGTGTTACCAAAGTTGACAAATTGGATTCCAGCCAAACGGGTCTCCAACATGGATCCCCAAGAGTTTTCATCGCTTGAGCTCGCCGACCCCCACTTCATGAATCCAGGCCGCATCGATATGGTCATCGGCTCCGATATTATGCCTAAATTACTACGATCTGGAGTCAAAATGAATGTCGGAGGGAGTCTCGTAGCACAAAATTCAGTGTTCGGGTGGTATTTGAGTGGGCCCATCGCCAGCGAATCCACCGAAGCGTTTACGACGCAGGTCTCCTCCGGAGACACCCATGAGTCGCTCTCCGAGCTACTCAAATCGTTTTGGGAACAAGAAGAGGTTCCACATTCCCCTCCGCCTCTTTCAGAGGACGTTTATTGTGAAGAGCTTTATGCTCAAACCACCGTTAAGAATTCCGAAGGTAGATATGTCGTACGTCTACCATTTAAGGTCGAATTTTCCAAATCCGCCTTACGCTTAGGTGCATCGCGATTCGGAGCGCTGACGCAATACCAGAGCCTGGAGAGAAGACTTGCGAAGCAGCTTCTTATGCGCGACACTTATAATTCCGTGTTAGCAGAGTATCTACAATATGATCACATGGAGCCATGCTCCAATTCTGAAATTATACACGAAAATAATTTCCTTTCTTTCTATCTTCGCCATCACGCAGTGATGAAGCCAGAGAGTACCTCCACCCAAGTGCGCGTCGTTTTCAACGCGTCACAGAAAACCTCGTCATCCTTGTCGTTGAACGATGTGCTTCATGTCGGACCGGTGCTCCAAGCGGATTTGGTCATCCTTTTGCTCAACTGGAGGCTCCATCGATTCGTGTTTAACGGCGACATAGAGAAGATGTATCGACAGATACTGGTGCATGAAGAGGATCGAGCATTTCAACGCATCCTATTTCGCGAGGAAGAGACTGGACCGGTCAAGGATTATGAATTGAAAACTGTGACGTTTGGAGTCAACTGTGCTCCATATTTGGCCATTCGGACGCTTCATCAATTAGCAAACGACTCGGCGCACGACGCACCTCAAGCATCATTCATTTTGAAGAATGAAACGTACGTCGACGACGTCCTATCAGGCGGCCATACACTCGAAGCGGCATGTACAGCAAAAACGCAACTCATTCACACGCTCGGCTCTGGGGGATTTCCGTTGAAAAAGATGACCGCGAATCATGCCGAACTATTAAAGGATGTCGCATCTTCACACCTGCTGGATGCCGAATTTTTGAAATTTAAATCTGCCAGCGACGCAAAAATGTTGTGGATCCGCTGGAATGCCATTGCTGATCGGTTTTCATACAAATTGAGTACTCATTCTGCTGCAGCGTCGACGACCAAACGACAAATTTTGTCTGATATCGCAAAACTATTCGACCCAGCAGGGTGGCTTACGCCGATCATCATCCGCGCCAAGGTTCTTATGCAACAGCTGTGGCTCGAAGGCACTGAATGGGATCAGCGGGTGTCGAGTGGGGCTTTGGAACGCTGGAACGCTTTCGTCATTGATTTGGCATTCATCGAGCAAATTCAAATTCCGAGATGGGTGCACTACGATCCTACGGTCACAGTTCAGCTCCACGGATTCTGCGATGCTTCGGAGCGAGCATATTGTGCAGCACTCTACCTCCGCATCGAGAGTCCCAACCAAGTTTATGCTCACTTGCTTACGGCGAAATCTAAGGTGGCTCCGTTGCAAACTGTCAGCCTACCGCGCCTCGAGCTCTGCGCCGCCGTTCTTCTGTCCAGACTAATCAAATCGATCAACGCGCAGCTTCATATTCACGAACATCAAACGGTTCTATGGTCAGACGCCTCGATCGTGCTGGCATGGCTGAAACGTCCTCCAAATGCATGGAAAACTTACGTCGCCAATCGAATTTTCGAAATTCTGACCAACGTTGGCAACACTCCATGGCGCCATGTGCGATCGCGAGACAATCCAGCTGATTTGGGTACCCGAGGGATGCTAGCTCAGGATCTCTGTGAAAATTCGCTTTGGTGGCAAGGACCGTCATGGCTCGTAGAATCGCCAGAGAAATGGCCCCAGTTTGAACCCCCATCATCTTCAACTCTTGAAGAGCGGAAGGCGGCCGTATTCACCGTCATTACAGAATCGGAAGACGTTCTCGCCAGATTTTCATCGTATGATCGAGCGCTTCGAGTCATCGGCTACGTAATGCGTTTCTACAGACAAGCGCGAAGAGAGATGGTCCCAAGTCCCAACACACTTATACTGTCGCAAGATGAGCTGACGATGGTGAGAAATCGTTTAATTTTATTTTCACAAACATTTCATTATCCACTCGAGTATCAGGATCTCAGTGAAGGAAAACCACTCGGAAAGAAGAGCGAGCTGTTATCGCTGAATCCTATGCTTGACGATGATGGGCTGCTGCGCGTCAATGGCCGGCTTATTCATGCAGATCTTACGATAGATGAGAGATATCCGATTATCATACCTACCGCCTCCACGTTTTGCCGCTTGTATTTGGACTTCGCACACAAAACGCTCCTGCATGGCGGCGCTCAACTCATGTTTCGCATGGTGCGACAGAATTTTTACATCGCGCGATTAAAACGAAAAATAAAGAGCTGCATCACTCGCTGTCATACGTGCACCATCCATAAGCAACGAGTCAAGACTCAGATGATGGCCGCTCTGCCAGCTGAAAGAGCAACGTTGTCGCTACCGTTTACGCATACCGGCGTCGACTTTGCCGGACCGTTTGACATCAAAACTTCCACTCTTCGGACGGCACCATATCTCAAGGGCTACGTCAGCGTGTTTGTGTGTTTCGCCACTAAGGCAGTTCACCTCGAATTATGCTCGGAGTTGTCCACTATGTCTTTCCGGGCCGCATTCGATCGGTTCATAGGACGCCGGGGACTCCCTAAGAGAATTTTCTCCGACAACGGCCGGAATTTCATTGGCGCCAAAAATGTTTTAGACGCCGAACTCGCAAAATTCGTTTCGAGTGCTGCTGACGACCTCCAACGGAAATATTCCCTGCAAGGGTTCGAATGGCATCTGATCCCGCCCCACGCACCTCATATGGGCGGATTATGGGAGGCGGCGGTCAAAAGCTTCAAGATCCACTTCGTCAAAGTAGCTGGTCCGCACAAATTCTCGTTTGAAGAATTCGCCACGTTATTGGCACGAATCGAAGGAGTCTTGAACTCGCGTCCGCTCACGCCAATGTCAGATGATCCGTCAGACCTATTGGCACTGACACCTGGGCACTTCCTCCGAGGAGCTCCACTTACCGCTTGGCCTGAAGATTCACACGCTGATTTGCCGCTCACTACGCGATGGGAGAAAGTGAAAATTCTACATCACCGATTCGCTCAACGGTGGAAATTGGAATATCTCCTTAATCTAAATAAGAGAGATAAATGGAAGATGCCGCAGCCGAATTTAAAGGTTGGCGATTTCGTCGTCCTCCTGGATGCTCAGCTGCCCCCATTTGAATGGAGAAAAGGAAGGATCGTTCAAGTCCACCCGGGGGATGATGGTCTTGTGCGCATTGTCGACGTAAAAACACAATTTGGTATCATCACAAGGCCGATTACAAAGCTCTGTCTGTTGCCGGTCGAATTGCCAGAAACCTTATGACTAGTCGTCCTCATCCCTTCGCAACACTCTCCCCTCCCCCTCTCTTTGTTTATCATGTCGCATCTGCTCATCCGTGTCTCCTATTCATTTCCGAGTGCCATGGAAGGACGACGGGCATGTGTGGTATGCGATAGGGCCCACGGTCTGAGTCGCTGTCGCCGCTTCCGCCGCTGGGCCGTTGAGAAGCGGTTGCTGACGATCCAGCAGCAAAAATGCTGTTTCCGCTGTCTATCCCCACTGCATCTGCGGAAGGACTGCCCAAAGCAACACGGATGCAAAATATGTGACGAAGAGCATCACACTTTAATCCACCAACGGTTTCGATCGCCGTCGCCTCCTGAACCCGGCCCGTGGCAGCCCCGGAGGGCTCGGGATGCGGAAGGTTCAGTGGTCCCAGGTCGTCGGCATCGATCGCGCCGGCACCGGAATCACTCAAATCCACGCCACCGGTCAGAGGGCGGTAATACACCCCGTCGTTGGCACCAGTGGTCGACCAACGAGCGAAGCCCATCCCACCGTCGGGCTAACTCCACGGGCAGAAATCGGCCCCGCCATCTGCATCGGACATCAACACCCGTACGATCGCCGTCGCCGCCACTGATTCGTCGTCCTTCGCCAACCAGACCTGCAGGCCTAAGAAGTCGCGCTCGGAGAAATGCTGCGAATGTCCGGTTTGCCCCCTTGCCCATCCGCTTCAACCGTGCGTCCCTATCTCCACCATCCGACTGGGAGCGGCCGGTCCCCACAGCTGCGGACCGGGCCCTCGTCCAGGAGGTGATGCAGGAGTTCCGGGAGTTCCTGTACAGTAGGCGCAGGTAAGCAAGAAATATCTATTGCGTAGCGCAAGGCGGGCAGTATGTTCGGTTTTCGCCGAAGCCGCAATGGAGACGAGCCATTAATCAGAACTTTTTAACGAAACCTTGCTCTCTCTCTGGCTCAACAGCTCGAACTCCAGCGACGGTTCGTCACTCTTTTTCGGCCGGCTTGGCGAACGCGCGCTCTACCGCTCCGTATCGTAAAAACCAAAAAAAACAACAAATTTTCTAATCGTACATTCGTGCAAAAACAAAAAAAAAAAACCCAAAACCAAAAGAAAAACAAATAAAAAATAAATAAAATACCATTTTAGTGACTAAATAAAAAGTAAACTCAGTGTAAGAACTAGCCAAGAAGGCTACTTTAAGTTTGTATTTTCCTTTTTTTTTTCCTTTCCTAAATCCCCAAGAAGGCAAGTTTATTTTTATTATCAAATCAATCGCCAAAAAAAAACCGAATTTTCGCGTCGTGCAATTCAACTCACAAAACCGCCGCAGAACCATCACCTCAGCCGGACAACAGGTCGAAATCAAGCAGCACTCCGGAGAACCACAGGTACGTCCCTTTCTTACTTTCCCTCACCTCAACAACGTTTTAAAAAAATCAAAATACAGTTTTTTGCTTATAACTTTCACATTTTTCATCCGATCATCGAGTTTTGTGGCTTTAAATGTTTATTACCATCTTTGCAAAAACTGGCATGCCTAATATTGGGATAATTTGCACTAGTTGAAAAGATATTGCTTGATAAGTGAGTGAACGTAGCAAAAATATGAGCAAAGAATGGCCCTTCTGACCTCATAGAACCCACAATTAGAGAAGTAGGGTGCTGTTTAGGCACTTTAAATATGCGTACGGTCTCCACCTTTTCGAGTTAGGTCCACTTGCGTGTTTATTTTATATGGTAATTGAGTTATTGCCCGAAATATGGGGCAAAGTTGAGAAAATAGACTTTTTTCACATTTTGGGCCATATCTCGGAAACGCTACTTAAATCCAACAAACCATTGACCTTTTTGGAATGAGGGAGCCCTAAGCTAACATAAAATAACCAATAGAAAAAAAGGCAAGAAAAAAATTTTTTTTTTGCATTGTGTTACTATTAAGGGTACCTTCAATACTAGGGTCTGTTACCTTTGATTTTCATTCGGTGGAAAATGCAAGCTCTATTCAATTATTTTCTCTTTTTGATACGGGTAGTCCGACTAATTTGATTAAACGCTCATATGTTCCCATCCACCTAATACAAACGCCGAATAATTCAGATTTTCGTGGAATTGGAGGACTAAAATTAAATGTAATTGTCAAAGTAACATGCCTTATACGATTTGGACGTCAAAAACACTTAGTAGAGTTAAATGTCTTGTCTGATGATGCTATGCTAGTCCCGCTTGTTTTAGGGCGCATTTTTTTAAAAAAATCAATATACATTTGACAAGATTTAAAAGAGATCCTGTTTGTCTAAAATACTCGAAAAATAAGCTTGTTTTACTAAACAAAGAGAATAGCTCTTGCATTTCCATCTCAAATGATAGTTTAAAATTTCTGGAACAATACGACCTTCTAAAGCAAAATCCATTTGTGAGTTTGAGTGATAATGCCGATGTTTCGATGAATAAGACAGATCGGTTAAATAACATGGCATCTTGTGAGGAAACTGGCGATGTGATGCCTTTTGTTGGAAATGACAAAAACACTTGTAATTATGAATTGGATATTGATTGCATATTAGGTATGAAGTGTATTAATGAACTAAATGAACTGATTCAGAGTAATTATATTTCACCAAATAATGTAGAAATCACCCCCTATAAGTACGAAATGGAAATAAGACTGACGACTGATGTACCATTTCATTGTACTCCACGACGGCTCTCCTTTTCTGAAAAGGCAGCTGTTCAGAAAATTATAGACGAGCTACAACATAGTGATGTAATCCGCCCAAGCAATTCTCCTTACGCCTCTGCTATAGTATTAGTAAAAAAGAAAAATGGTCAATTACGTATGTGTATTGACTACCGCGGACTTAATAAAGTCACTGTACGTGATAATTACCCTCTACCTTTGATTGAAGATTGTCTAGAATATTTAGAAGGGAAAAACTATTTTAGTATATTAGATTTGAAGAATGGTTTCTACCAAGTGAGCATGTCTGAAAGCTCAATACCCTATACTGCTTTTGTTACACCAAATGGGCAATATGAATTTCTAAAAATGCCGTTTGGTTTGAAAAACGCCCCTGCGGTATTTCAAAGATTCATAAACAATATTTTTAGAGATTTAAATCGATGACCGTAAAATTATCATATACATGGATGATATGTTAATTGCGACTGCTAATTATGAAGAACACAAGGTATTACTTACCACAGTTTTGAATAGAATTGCATCAAGGAATCTGAAGTTGAACCTGTCCAAATGTAAATTCTGTTATAGAGCAATTGAGTATTTGGGATATTCTGTAACGCAAGCTGGTATATCGCCAAGTGAAGAACATATTACTGCAGTAAAAAAAATTCCGATGCCTACTGATTTTAAGCAACTTCGCTCATGCCTTGGACTCTTTTCATATTTTCGAAGATTTGTACCTTCCTTCTCAACAGTTGCTAAGCCCCTGACCGATTTAACCAAAAAAGATGTGAAGTTTAATTTTGATGAACGATGTGTTCAAGCATTTGATGAATTAAAAACTCGATTAATCAAAGCACCTGTTCTTGCTATATATAACCCTTCAAAAGAAACTGAACTACACTGTGATGCCAGTACAATCGGTTTTGGGGCAGTTTTAATGCAACGACAGACTGACGGAAAGCTTCATCCTATTTCTTACTTTTCAAAGACGACCACTGCTGCAGAAGCAAGATATCACAGTTTTGAGCTGGAGGCTTTAGCAATAATTTATGCCCTAAGAAGGTGGCGAGTTTACTTAGAAGGTATACCTTTTAAGATAATAACAGATTGCAGTTCCTTAACGCTGACCTTAGATCGTAAGCACATAAACCCACGGATCGCACGATGGGCCCTTGAGTTGGAAAATTATAACTTTTCAATTCAACACCGCGGTGGCTCTTTGATGGGTCACGCTGATGCTCTCAGTCGTTGTCAGGTTGCAGCATTAGTGAATCCAAGTGATGTTGATTTTCAGATTCAAATTGCCCAAGAGCGAGACATTACTATTAAAAAACTGCGTGCTCGGATGGAAGTTGAATCGGTGGATGGTTATGAATTAACTGATGGACTAGTGTTTAAAATCAAAAGTGATGGTCGGAAACTTTTATATGTTCCCCAAGAAATGGAAGATAACGTTATTAGATTAATTCACGAAAAACTCGGACATCAGTCTTTAGACAAATGCCGCAATAAAATAGCACAATGCTATTGGTTTCCCACAATGTCAGCCAAGATTGAAAAATTCATTAGAAATTGTTTAAAATGCCTAATGTACGCCGTCCCAGTTCGCATTAACGAAAGAAATTTATTTAATATTCCAAAAGTTCCATTACCGTTCGACACTCTACATATTGACCATTTTGGCCCATTACAATCAATAAGGTCTAAACGTAAACACATTCTTGTTATTGTTGATACCTTTACTAAGTATGTTAAGCTATATCCGGTAAATTCGACCAGTACACGAGAAGTGAACGCCTCTTTAGAAAAATATTTCAGCTATTATAGTAGGCCAAGACGAATTATCTCTGATCGCGGTACTTGTTTTACTTCACTGGAGTTTGAAAGTTTTCTTTTGGAACGAAATATAAAGCACGTAAAAGTAGCCACTGCATCTCCTCAAGCAAATGGTCAGGCCGAACGAGTAAACAGAGTGATAAAGAGTATGTTAGGAAAACTAAGTGAACCAATTAATCATGCGGATTGGTCAAACAAGTTGTTAGAAGTCGAATATGCAATCAATAACTCAATGCATAACTCTACAAAGTGTATTCCCAGTGTCTTATTGTTATGTGCATCAAGTTAGCTTGCACTTTTTCGAATTTCCCGAAAAAAATTATTGTGCTGTAATGTTCCCAGTTTGTGCTATCATGTGCCGTTTCGAAAAAAAAATTCCTCAAGGGATGCCATTTTTATGAGGAGGTCCTTTTTTTGGTGTCAAGTTAGCTTGCACTTTTTCGAATTTCCCAAAAAAAATTATTGTGCTGTAATGTGCCCAGTTTGTGCTATCATGTGCCGTTTTGAAAAAAAAAAAAATCCTCAAGGGATGCCAATTTTATGAGGAGGTCCTTTTTTTTGGTGTCAAGTTAGCTTGCACTTTTTCGAAATTTCCCAAAAAAAAATATTGTGCTGTAATGTGCCCAGTTTGTGCTATCATGTGCCGTTTCGAAAAAAAAAAAATCCTCAAGGGGTGCCATTTTTATGAGGAGGTCCTTTTTTTTGGTGTCAAGTTTAGCTTGCACTTTTTCGAATTTCCAAAAAAAAATTATTGTGCTGTAATGTGCCCAGCTTGTGCTATCATGTGCCGTTTCGAAAAAAAAAAATCCTCAAGGGGTGCCATTTTTATGAGGAGGTCCTTTTTTTGGTGTCAAGTTAGCTTGCACTTTTTCGAATTTCCCAAAAAAAAATATTGTGCTGTAATGTGCCCAGCTTGTGCTATCATGTGCCGTTTTGAAAAAAAAAAATCCTCAAGGGATGCCATTTTTTATGAGGAGGTCCTTTTTTTGGTGTCAAGTTAGCTTGCACTTTTTCGAATTTTCCCAAAAAAGTTATTGTGCTCTAATGTGCCCAGTTTGTGCTATCATGTGCCGTTTCGAAAAAAAAACATTCCTCAAGGGATGCCATTTTTATGAGGAGGTCCTTTTTGTCGTGTCAAGTTAGCCGGTAATGAGTCTTAGCTCTAGGATGTTGCTAATCCACGAGCTGATTGAGATTTTGGTCAATTCTTGTGCGGCATGAAAAGAGAGCTCCTTTGTTATGGCTTCTCTCGTAACATTATTGAAAAATGAAGTCCTGGCTAACTTGACACGAAAAAAAAAAGGACCTCCTCATAAAATTGGCATCCCTTGAGGATTTTTTTTTTTCGAAACGGCACATGATAGCACAAACGGCACATTACAGCACAATATTTTTTTTTGGGAAATTCGAAAAAGTGCAAGCTAACTTGACACCAAAAAAAGGACCTCCTCATAAAATTGGCATCCCTTGAGGATTTTTTTTTTTTCAAAACGGCACATGATAGCACAAACTGGGCACATTACAGCACAATAATTTTTTTTGGGAAATTCGAAAAAGTGCAAGCTAACTTGACACCAAAAAAAGGACCTCCTCATAAAAATGGCATCCCTTGAGGAATTTTTTTTTTCGAAACGGCACATGATAGCACAAACTGGGCACATTACAGCACAATAATTTTTTTTTCGGGAAATTCGAAAAAGTGCAAGCTAACTTGATGCACATCTTATTGTTTGGTGTTGAACAACGAGGTCCATTAGTTGATGAATTATCTGAGTATTTACAAGAAAAGATAGGTGAAGAAAATATTATTGATATTTCATCAACTACGATCCAATGCGGCAGCTTCCATTGAGCAAATGCAAGAGTACAGTGCAAATTATTTTTAAGACATAGTACTAAATCAAAGAATTACTGCATTGGTGACTTTGTCGTGATACGAAATACTAATACAGTAGCTGGAAGTAATAACAAATTTATACCGAAGTATCGCGGCCCGTATGTTGTTCACAAGGTGTTAAATAATGACCGATATGTTTTAAGAGACATAGACAATTTCAATTGACCCAACTACCGTATGATGGGGTTTAGAGGCAAACCGCATGAGGAAATGGTTGTTGCCTAGAGGGTCGTTGGGCGAAGGAAATGAGGTAACACAACCAGGTACTTAGTTTAAATAAATTAATGTAAAACCATCTTGAATTTGTTAAAGTGATCGAGGTCGATCAAAATCAGGTTGGCCGAGGTAAGCCTAGTATGCTATGCATTCTAAAACTAATCTATAAGGTTAGTATGCTATGCAATCTAAATTGTGATTTTAAAAAATTAATGTGGGAAACAAAACAAAATAGGAAATAAGATAATTTTGTTGAATTGTGGAAAAACTCTCTTATTAATAAAGGAAATTCTCCAACAATAAAGGAGTTTAAATTGCAAAATGATGTTAAAAAACACGCAAATTTTTTAAAACTTTAAAATATCTTTAACCACATTTGAAAAAACTGAGTTCAAGTGAAGCAATGGTGATGAAAATTTCAAACGCGATTTTCTTGAAATCCTTACGTGATGGAATTTTTATTAATTTTTCATTTATTCAGCAGACCAAAATCCTTTAGAGCAACTACTCAAACTCAAAAGGAGGATTTCATTGCCAGTGTAATCAACCAAATTAGCAATCAAAATCATCTGTTAGGAATAGTGTCCGACCGAAGGTTCGGCTTCGGTAATCGGCATGATCGGCCGATTCCAGAGACTGTAATTGTTATAAGTTTTATTTTTATACCCAGCGTAAGCGGGGTATATTAGTTTTGTGCGAATCTTGTAACAGGGAGAACTAAGCTCCGAGATATAGACATATATATATAGAAATGATCAGGATCAAAAACTGAATCGATTTAGACATGTCCGTCTGGTCCGTCCCGTCTGTCCGTCTGTCCGTCCGTCCGTGGTCGGATCTCCTCCGAAACGGCTGGACCAATAAAGTCGAAATTTGGCACACAGGTATATCGGGATCCGACTATGATCCTAAGTAAAAATGGAAGACATCCGCCCACTGCCACGCCCACAAATGATTATAATGTGTTTTCAGTAAAATGCTTGTAACTTGCGAACCACTCAACACATTCCATTGATATTTGGTGTACTGGTAAACTACGAAAAAGGACATATTCTGGCAAAAAATGGACGCCGCCCTCTGTGAGCCACGCCCACAAATAAGCCCACAAATAAGGGCTTATCGTAACTTGTGAAGTAAAAGGCGTAGAAGGTTCAAATTCGCAACATAGGTTGACCAAGGGGAATGAAAGGTATAGGAAAAAAATTTATATGGCCCGCCCACTTCCACGCCCACAAATGGAGATTTTTCGTAACTTCCGAATTAATAGGCGTAGACGCTTCAAATTCGCAACATAGGTTGACCAAGGCAAACGAAAGGTGTAGGGAAAAAATTTAACTGGCCCGCGCGCTGCCACGCCCACAAATGAAGATTTTTCGTAACTTCCGAAGTAAAAGGCGTAGAAGCTTCGAATTCGCAACATAGGTTCACCAAGGCGAATGAAGGGTGTAGGGAAATAATTTTTGTGGCCCTCCCACTGCCACGCCCACAAATAGAGAAGAAAAAACATAGTGCACTCATAATGTCGGGACGCTGGGTATTTCAAAGTCGGGCTTGACCGACTTTAGCTTTCTTACTTGTTTAAAACTCAGAAATAATCATTTTTTCTTGATTTTTATTTTTTCTTTCAAAAATAAAACCATACAATACTACAAGCGACACTTCCCAAAATCACTTAGACGGGTGAGGGGAGCTTGTATAAACCGACTTTGCCCATTCACAATCTGACTTTGCCCACAGTTAACACATTCACATAAAATAAACTGACTTTCACCACGATTTGTATACAGATGAACTCACACATCGACATTATAATCTGACTTTCAACACAGCAGAGCTCAATGCTTATTACCCTCTAGGAAGCGTGAGGTATATTGCCCGGATGCAACTAGTACTTTCACCAAAACTAAAGAACTAGTGCAAAGGTGGGTAGAGCTTCGTATAAAGCTCCGACTAGTATTGCATGGAAAAATGGTTTGTCGTGTCAGTAATAAGAGTTGCCATTATATAGTTGTTGTTGCAAAGAGCGTTGGAGCTCCGAAATCAAAAATAAAATCTATCTTTATATATTACAAATATTTTTGTAAATAAAACAAACACGAAAAAATAATTCGGTGTCTTTTAAATATTGCGTAATGGAGGCAAAAAAATTTTAGAACAAAAATAACCAAAAAACCACAAATTGGTCAATAATCTTTCAAAGGAACTAGTGTTTTACTATACCCAATTTACCCAATTGGTTCCCAAATCACTAAAAAGCATTAGTTCAAGGTACAATTAGTGATTTTTAGCCAACACGCAATGTTAATTTTTGTACAGAGTAATACATAACCAGGGGTATAAAGAAGAACCAGTGCTGGTGGAATAGAACTAGTAAAACGCTAGAACTTAACTACTCATACTTCCTGCAGGGCTGTTGAACTGTTCACCACAGCAATCGTTGACAAAACTCTATATTTTTCAGTCGCACTCATGCAAAATGTTTCCCGTTGCCTTCACTCCTACACATTCTTATCATACCTACAAGCAAATTCAAAAAAATTTCAGAGTGTCGCTTGTAGTATTGTATGAATAAAACTTAAATTTCGTTTATATTTTTTCGCTTAAAAATATAAATCAATTTCTGATTTTTATTTTTTCGATCAAATATAAAACTTAAATTTCGAGTTTTATATTTTCACATGAAAATAAATAAAAAAAAGTGTCGAAATGAGCTTTTTTTTGCACGAGTGGTAAATGTTGTAAAACGAGGCGCAGCCAGAGTTTTAACAATACCACGAGTGCGAAAAACTGAGTTTCGACACGAGTGCCGAACAAATATTTTTATGCAATAAGATTTCAAACTGGATTTTAACCTAAATTTTAGAAAGCGGTTTTTTGTTTGTTTGTTATTGTGAAGAAATTTTTATTTGATTGACAGATCATAATTTGAAATTCTTTATTATAACAACTTCGTAGTATGCTCTGCTTATTTTTGCCTTGTATTTTTATGAAATGCGTGCATTTTGAAATTTATTATTGCACGCCTTGCCTTGTATTTTTTGAAATGCGTGCGTTTTGAAATTTATATTGCACGCCTTGAAATTCATTCTTATAAAACCATGTAGTATGCCATGCTTTTTTTGTTGTATAAACAAATTTTATACTTTCTCAGAACTAGTGTCATAATATGCTTCATTATGATTTTAAAATCGACATCATAATAGGCCTATTAGATGTCGAATGCATAAAATCATTTTATGCAATTCGACATCATAATAGGCCTATTATGATGTCGATTTAAAATCATAATGAAGCATATTATGACACTAGATTTGAGAGAAGTATAAAAAAAAATTTTAAAACAAACAAAAAGCATGGCATACACCAGGGTTTGTAATAAATTTCAAAGCGTGCAATAATAAATTTCAAAATGCACGCATTTCAAAAAATACAAGGCAAAAATAAGCAGAGCATACTAGTGATGTAACGAATATTAGCATTCGCAATCGCGAATATTCGCATGTTTTTTCACATTCGCATTCGCATTCGCAAAATGTTGCGATTATTTTGCGAATATATAATTAGCAGAAAATTGACCAAAAATGTAAACTTTTGCAAAAAAGGCTTCATTTCGACACTTGTATCGAAAATATCTATTCTGATTTTTATTTTTTCGCTCGAAAATAAAACTTAAATTTTGATTTCTATTTTTTTTTGCTTAAGAATAAAAATTAATTTAAATGATAACTTTTAATTATATACACGTATATAATATCTTTATATCTTCTTACATATATAAAAAAATAATAAAAAACGTGTTTTTGTGTCGTCGCTAACTGGCCAAACGCGGCATCCGATTTTATTCAAAATTTCAGGATTCGTTGGGGATGGTCTGTGAATGGTTTATGTCAAGTTTGAACGAAATCAGTCCGCAGTGGTTCTCACAGTCAAAATCTGACCATAGCAGCGATTCGCGTCACCCGATTTGATTTAAAATTTCAGAGTTCGTTAGGGACGGTCTGTAGATAGTTTATATGAAGTTTATACGAAACCGGTGCACAGTGATTTTCACAATTTTGGATATTACATTTGGCAGCTGAAAACAGTGCTCTATTATGGTGCATATAGTATAAGAGATGATTAGAACTGGAGTAATGCCCGAAATTTTGAACCTTTTCTTTTGGGAAAAGTGAACTTTTTCTACTCGGCGCCGATCTTCAATAAATTACGGGGAAAGATCGGCCATGACCACAATTCGCGCCATTCGCGAAATTTTGACTTTCATTATTTTGAAGAAAAAAGTAGGCTCTAATTTGAAAATAATGACTTTACCACAAACCGCGAAAATTGAATGGTAACTGCACAGAGAAATTGACAAATTTTAAACTATTTAGCTTGAAATTGTGAAATGGGTATCGTGTCAAAGCTGTTAACGCGTAGATAAATGTACGATATAATTTTGAAAGAATGGCTTCACAAAAAAGTTCTTTATTACGATACAATTTGACCATGACCACCAATCGCGAAATTTTGCAAAATTTTATTTTTTCCATTGTACCATAAGAGAGAATTATATATGGCTGCTATATTCACAATTCAAAATTATGCAAATAATATTTTGCAGAATTGCACGAATGGTGCTATGGCCAAAGTTTAACTGTAAGAGGACTTTATATGTTATGTAGCTGCGAAACAATCAATTCAATATAGTGCAAATCAATTTGTGACCGACAGACAGACATGGCTAGATCGACTCCTCTGGTCATCCTGATCAAGAATATATATATATGTATAAATATGTATATATATATATATATATATATGAAGGACGACGGGCATGTGTGGTATGCGATAGGGCCCACGGTCTGAGTCGCTGTCGCCGCTTCCGCCGCTGGGCCGTTGAGAAGCGGTTGCTGACGATCCAGCAGCAAAAATGCTGTTTCCGCTGTCTATCCCCACTGCATCTGCGGAAGGACTGCCCAAAGCAACACGGATGCAAAATATGTGACGAAGAGCATCACACTTTAATCCACCAACGGTTTCGATCGCCGTCGCCTCCTGAACCCGGCCCGTGGCAGCCCCGGAGGGCTCGGGATGCGGAAGGTTCAGTGGTCCCAGGTCGTCGGCATCGATCGCGCCGGCACCGGAATCACTCAAATCCACGCCACCGGTCAGAGGGCGGTAATACACCCCGTCGTTGGCACCAGTGGTCGACCAACGAGCGAAGCCCATCCCACCGTCGGGCTAACTCCACGGGCAGAAATCGGCCCCGCCATCTGCATCGGACATCAAACACCCGTACGATCGCCGTCGCCGCCACTGATTCGTCGTCCTTCGCCAACCAGACCTGCAGGCCTAAGAAGTCGCGCTCGGAGAAATGCTGCGAATGTCCGGTTTGCCCCCTTGCCCATCCGCTTCAACCGTGCGTCCCTATCTCCACCATCCGACTGGGAGCGCCGGTCCCCACAGCTGCGGACCGGGCCCTCGTCCAGGAGGTGATGCAGGAGTTCCGGGAGTTCCTGTACAGTAGGCGCAGGTAAGCAAGAAATATCTATTGCGTAGCGCAAGGCGGGCAGTATGTTCGGTTTTCGCCGAAGCCGCAATGGAGACGAGCCATTAATCAGAACTTTTTAACGAAACCTTGCTCTCTCTCTGGCTCAACAGCTCGAACTCCAGCGACGGTTCGTCACTCTTTTTCGGCCGGCTTGGCGAACGCGCGCTCTACCGCTCCGTATCGTAAAAACCAAAAAAAAACAACAAATTTTCTAATCGTACATTCGTGCAAAAACAAAAAAAAAAAACCCAAAACCAAAAGAAAAACAAATAAAAAATAAATAAAATACCATTTTAGTGACTAAATAAAAAAAACTGAGTGTAAGAACTAGCCAAGAAGGCTACTTTAAGTTTGTATTTTCCTTTTTTTTTTTCGTTTCGTAAATCGCCAAGAAGGCAAGTTTATTTTTATTATCAAATCAATCGCCAAAAAAAACCGAATTTTCGCGTCGTGCAATTCAACTCACAAAACCGCCGCAGAACCATCACCTCAGCCGGACAACAGGTCGAAATCAAGCAGCACTCCGGAGAACCACAGGTACGTCCCTTTCTTACTTTCCCTCACCTCAACAACGTTTTAAAAAAATCAAAATACAGTTTTTTGCTTATAACTTTCACATTTTTCATCCGATCATCGAGTTTTGTGGCTTTAAATGTTTTATTACCATCTTTGCAAAAACTGGCATGCCTAATATTGGGATAATTTGCACTAGTTGAAAAGATATTGCTTGATAAGTGATGAACGTAGCAAAATATGAGCAAAGAATGGCCCTTCTGACCTCATAGAACCCACAATTTAGAGAAGTAGGGTGCTGTTTAGGCACTTTAAAATATGCGTACGGTCTCCACCTTTTCGAGTTAGGTCCACTTGCGTGTTTATTTTATATGGTAATTGAGTTATTGCCCGAAATATGGGGCAAAGTTGAGAAAATAGACTTTTTTCACATTTGGGCCATATCTCGGAAACGCTACTTAAATCCAACAAACCATTGACCTTTTGGAATGAGGGAGCCCTAAGCTAACATAAAATAACCAATAGAAAAAAAGGCAAGAAAAAAATTTTTTTTTTGCATTGTGTTACTATTAAGGGTACCTTCAAATACTAGGGTCTGTCATAAAAATCCCAAAGCTGCTCAAAATCTGACTTTTTCACAATGTTTCAATGAAACTTGAATTTGGGCGTATATTTAAGTCTCCGATTAGAATTTAAAAAAAATTGGAAAATTGGGCATGCAAAAAGGGCGGGTTTCATACAGAAATTTATTAAAAGTCGGTATAGGGGTCCCGAATGGCCTTGAAAACGCGTTGAATATTTATTTAGTGGTTCTGTTTTTGGGCGTGGATTAAAAAATTATTTAACATGGTGGCATTCCACGCGAAGCGGCAACGAAAAAAAAGGTGATGTTCTGAAAAACGTTCATATTCGGCTCAATTGTACTCTATGAGATATGAATTAGGGGGCCAAAAAATTTTGGCTGAAAACCGTTAGTTTTGAAAATATAGGCTTCTAAACATTGCCGCACATGAAAATAAGGTTTTGTTTGAATGCAAATATTCTAACTAAATTTTTTTTTCTCTAAAAATAAAATAGTAGTGATTTGTATAAAAAAATTAACAAATTTTTTTAATAATAACAACAAAATCACAATATAATTTTTTTTCAGTGTAAAATCAGATATAAAAATTTCAAAAGCAAAATCTAAACAACTTAGCCTTTTTTAATTTTTTTTTAAAATTTTTTGTATTAAAGCCCAAAATTGTTAAGAACATATTGTATGAGTTTAATAATGGGCCCGAAAGTGGTTTGGAGCTAGACAACTAAAGCCCACACGCATCGCTTATTATGAATGAACAATATATTTCCCATTTTAATTCAGTAATAAAAGCTTACTTTCGATTCTTAAGATGGCGCTTATGATTTTTTATTGCTGTAAACATCGCAAAGCATAAGCGCAACGAACCATTTTTAGGGCGAAGCGTGTGTGCTTTAAGTGCTCTAGCTCCCAAAACCACTTTTGGGGCCCATTATAAAACTTATACATACGTTTCTTAACATTTGGGCTTTAATACAAAAAATTAAAAAAAATTAAAAAGGCTAAGTTGTTTAGATTTTTGCTATTGAAATTTTTATCTCTGATTTACACTGAAAAAAAATATATTTTGTGATTTTGTTCTTATAATTAAAAAATATTGTTAAATTTCAATACAATCACTAACTATTTATTTTTGAGGAAAAAAATTTAGTTAGAAATTTGCATTCAACCAAAACCTTATTTTCATGTGCGGCAATGTTTAGAAGCCTATATTTTCAACTAACGGATTTCAGCCAAAATTTTTTTCCCCCTAATTCATATCCCATAATGTTACAATTGAGCCGAATATTGAACGATTTTCAGAACATCACCTTTTTTTTCGTTTGCCGCTTCGCGTGGAAGCCCCATGTGTGTCTGTGTCGGGTATTTTATTGTTAGGCTCCCCTGACTATTATACCCTTACTTATTTGTTATAGGTTTATTCTTTCAAGTGGCTTTGGGATAGCGTAGGGGATGTGTGCTATGCTCTTGATTCCAGGGTCCGAGGTTCGATTCCCGGCACAGGCGAAACGGAGTGTAATGTTCCAAGCCTAGCACTGGTTTTTGAAGAAATCGCATGTTAGGGGCACGCTACTTAATAAGACATACACACACAATTACAAGAAAACCTCCTTTATATCACAATGGGCAGCCACTTCACTACCTACCTATTCTTTAAAAAAAAAGGCGCGAAACGCAGTTTTGGTAACTTCTTCTTGGATGTTTTTTTTTTTTTATTGGTTTTTATTCCTCTTGTGTAATTTTGGTTCATATTTCTGCGGACTTTCAGTCTTAAAAGGGTAAACGAAACAGCAAAAATGTGGCGTTGAACAAAAATTGGCTTGGATATTATACATGAAAAACAGCCCTGCCTTCAGCGGCTACTTTGCTCTTTTGATACTTCAAAAAAACATTTTGCATGTTATATGTTTGTTTTTTTATAATTTTGCTTATCCGCTTTGCCACGATACCACGATTCTGCTACTTTTAGTGAATACCCACCCAGTAGCAAATGGTTTCAGTCCTGAAATTGGGAAGAGAGTTAGTAATGCTTTCGGGGCAGGAGACGCGGAATTTTTTTATACATTTGCGTCAGCTCTTACTGACTCATACACTATTTATTAAAAAGTAATCGATGAGTTCAGGACTATTGGACTAACAACAACTGAATTCCTAAGACACCATCGGTGAGCATACATTTTTATGAAATTTGGAATTTTGTCATGTTAACAAAAAATTTCATCGCCGCGAATCGTTGAGCATTGTGCAGTGGAATTTCAGTAAAAAAATCATACAAATTGATAAAACAAAAATCTCATTAGTATCTTAAACCGGTTCATAAATTCATATGAATCGGTAAGAGCTGAGGAAACTCATTTCCATGTTCCAATGAATATAGAAATGGTCAGCGTAACCATGTCCGTCTGTCTGACTGTCGGTCTGTCCGTCCGTCTGAAAAAGTTCAAGAATGGACCCGATCGGACCATTTTAAGAGGTACCTCCAGTACTAGGGTCCGTTACGAAAATCGCACAAACTGCTCTAAGATCGAATCGAATCGTTTTTAAAATATTTTGATGAAATTTGATATTTAAACATGTTTAAAGGCAAGTAATATGATTTCCAAAAATTGGAAATTTGGGCGTGGTAGAAGGGTGTTTTTCGAAATTTGTCTTCTAAACTAGAAATTAAAATCGGACTTGAAAAATCCCAAAGTCCCAAAAATTATCTTGATCGGTCTATTAGTAAGGGTTCCTCCAGTTCTAGAGTCTGTCACATAAGTCCCAAAACTGCCCCAAAATCGGACTTTTTCGGAATATTTAAATGAAATTTAGAATTTCAGCATTAATTTAAGCCTCCGATTGGATTTTAAAAGAGTTGGAAAAGTGGGCGTGGTTTAAAAATGTTGGCCTGTATTGGGTATTCTTTATAAGGCTCGCCTGACTATAACATCCTAACTTGTTTTTATAAAAGAATGGATTCATTTAAACAACTCTTTTTATTTAGTACAATCATCAAACTCTATAGTTCCTATAATAATAACATGGGTTTGCAAAATTGAATTTTTTCCCCTCCTTTTGAGTTTGTGCAGTGGTTCTAGTAGATTTTGGTCTGCTGAATAATTGTCATTTGAACTCATTTTTCTCAAACGAAGTCTAAGCTTTTTTTAAATTTTAAAAACGTTTGTT
The DNA here is from genome assembly GCA_020466095.1 of Chlorops oryzae. NCBI lineage: Eukaryota > Metazoa > Arthropoda > Insecta > Diptera > Chloropidae > Chlorops > Chlorops oryzae. The sequence continues at coordinate 46,436,492 of CM035807.1, read as the reverse complement.
TTTTTTTAACATCATTCTGCAATATTATATCAAAAATAGTTTTAAGATTTTCGAATGAGTTGTGTAAACTGGTGCTTTTCCGCGATATAAAGGTTTTTCCAAAATAACTATTCGGATTTTCGTATACATAACATAGCAAAACTTTGAATTGAAAAATCCACTTGTTTTTCGTTGCGAAAGGCAATAATGACTTGACTGATTTGAAATATTGCGTCAGCGAAAAATAAAGTTGGGACAAAAAATTAAAATGCTTAATTGCATAGTTTACCAAGTTTACTGCCGCGCCCACAGTTTTTAATCAGTATGTGGACATAATTGATCATTCTGCCATTTAAAATATCGATATTGAAAAGGAGGCTGTTTATGTAGAGTTTTTTTCATGTAAACTAAAAAAAAAAAATGCAAATTTTATATATTTTTTTTACTTTTTTGATATTATTATATTGTGTAAGCCTAGTATGCTATGCATTCTAAAACTAATCTATAAGGTTAGTATGCTATGCAATCTAAATTGTGATTTTTAAAAAATTAATGTGGGAAACAAAACAAAATAGGAAATAAGATAATTTTGTTGAATTGTGGAAAAACTCTCTTATTAATAAAGGAAATTCTCCAACAATAAAGGAGTTTAAAGCTCAGGTGTGGGGTTATATCAGACCCAATTTTTCATAAAATGCTGCTTCGAGCCTCAAAACAGCAAATGTTAGGTCTGTTAAAGGAAGTAAATGCCGAAATTCCATCTGGTGTCAATATTAGTCAACTACGTCGAATTTATTCTGAATATTATCCTTCTGGTAATGTTAACGAACTGAATCCTGAAGGAAGTAACAGTGTAGCAAATATGGAAATAAACGCCGCTAATCCTGCTGTAGATGAAGATTGTATTATTAATGCTCCTGACGATATTCCAGTTGATACTGCGGTTGAATATGACGTTGATGTCGCTGATGAAAATGCTGCTAATAGCATTGGTCTACAAGGAGCAAACTCCAATGCCATAAACAAAGAAATTGAATATCTTAAGAAGCAACATGAACTATTGGAACTTCGTCGGAAAATCCAGTTGCTAGAGGGTAGTGTATCCAATTCAATTGAAAGGAAAGCCGACTTCCGTGGTGTCGAATATGTTATTCCGAAATTTTCTGGTGATGATCCTTCACATGCTGTTCAACAATTTTTTCAGGATTTTGAAGAGATCATGCAACTTATGAATGCCGATAAATGTTTGAAATTGCTAAGTTTGCGTCAGTCACTTACTGGCACAGCCCGTGTTTTCCTTTCTACAACGCCGGCGCTAAGCTACGAAGATCTGAAACGTGGCTTAATTAAAGAGTTTGAGTTAACCGTAACTCGCCAAAGTGTTTACCGTATTTTGGATGGTCGCAAGTGGAAGAAAACCGAGGAATCACTGCATTGTTATGTATTAAGCATGCAAGCAATTGCCCGTCGGGCTGATGTGTCTGATGCTGAGTTGATTGATTTTATCATCAACGGTATAAGCAAATATGTGACAAATATCAATCTATTATTGCACGCACAAACGGTAGAAGAATTGAAATCACTAATTAATCGTTATGAAAATCGCTATTTGAATGTTTCCAATGCATTTTGCCGTGACGCCCAAGTAACTAAACCAAGAGTCGTTGCTACATTGAATATGCAAAGCACCAGTAAGCCAAGTGCTTGCTTCAATTGCTCGCAAACTGGACACATAAAAAAGAATTGTCCATACCCAATACGCCCAAATGGTTCTTGTTTCCGTTGCTGGCAGACAGGTCACGACTATCGCTCCTGCACTAATCCAAAAAAAAGAACTAGCTACCATGAAGCCATCGAACCGCCAAGTCGCGAATGTTATTTCTCCCAGTGAGAAAGGCGAGGAGAAACTTTACGAGATAGTTGATGCCTTGAATTGGGTGAGTGTTACCTTTGATTTTCATTCGGTGGAAAATGCAAGCTCTATTCAATTATTTTCTCTTTTTGATACGGGTAGTCCGACTAATTTGATTAAACGCTCATATGTTCCCATCCACCTAATACAAACGCCGAATAATTCAGATTTTCGTGGAATTGGAGGACTAAAATTAAATGTAATTGTCAAAGTAACATGCCTTATACGATTTGGACGTCAAAAACACTTAGTAGAGTTAAATGTCTTGTCTGATGATGCTATGCTAGTCCCGCTTGTTTTAGGGCGCATTTTTTTAAAAAAATCAATATACATTTGACAAGATTTAAAAGAGATCCTGTTTGTCTAAAATACTCGAATAATAAGCTTGTTTTACTAAACAAAGAGAATAGCTCTTGCATTTCCATCTCAAATGATAGTTTAAAATTTCTGGAACAATACGACCTTCTAAAGCAAAATCCATTTGTGAGTTTGAGTGATAATGCCGATGTTTCGATGAATAAGACAGATCGGTTAAATAACATGGCATCTTGTGAGGAAACTGGCGATGTGATGCCTTTTGTTGGAAATGACAAAAACACTTGTAATTATGAATTGGATATTGATTGCATATTAGGTATGAAGTGTATTAATGAACTAAATGAACTGATTCAGAGTAATTATATTTCACCAAATAATGTAGAAATCACCCCCTATAAGTACGAAATGGAAATAAGACTGACGACTGATGTACCATTTCATTGTACTCCACGACGGCTCTCCTTTTCTGAAAAGGCAGCTGTTCAGAAAATTATAGACGAGCTACAACATAGTGATGTAATCCGCCCAAGCAATTCTCCTTACGCCTCTGCTATAGTATTAGTAAAAAAGAAAAATGGTCAATTACGTATGTGTATTGACTACCGCGGACTTAATAAAGTCACTGTACGTGATAATTACCCTCTACCTTTGATTGAAGATTGTCTAGAATATTTAGAAGGGAAAAACTATTTTAGTATATTAGATTTGAAGAATGGTTTCTACCAAGTGAGCATGTCTGAAAGCTCAATACCCTATACTGCTTTTGTTACACCAAATGGGCAATATGAATTTCTAAAAATGCCGTTTGGTTTGAAAAACGCCCCTGCGGTATTTCAAAGATTCATAAACAATATTTTTAGAGATTTAAATCGATGACCGTAAAATTATCATATACATGGATGATATGTTAATTGCGACTGCTAATTATGAAGAACACAAGGTATTACTTACCACAGTTTTGAATAGAATTGCATCAAGGAATCTGAAGTTGAACCTGTCCAAATGTAAATTCTGTTATAGAGCAATTGAGTATTTGGGATATTCTGTAACGCAAGCTGGTATATCGCCAAGTGAAGAACATATTACTGCAGTAAAAAAAATTCCGATGCCTACTGATTTTAAGCAACTTCGCTCATGCCTTGGACTCTTTTCATATTTTCGAAGATTTGTACCTTCCTTCTCAACAGTTGCTAAGCCCCTGACCGATTTAACCAAAAAAGATGTGAAGTTTAATTTTGATGAACGATGTGTTCAAGCATTTGATGAATTAAAAACTCGATTAATCAAAGCACCTGTTCTTGCTATATATAACCCTTCAAAAGAAACTGAACTACACTGTGATGCCAGTACAATCGGTTTTGGGGCAGTTTTAATGCAACGACAGACTGACGGAAAGCTTCATCCTATTTCTTACTTTTCAAAGACGACCACTGCTGCAGAAGCAAGATATCACAGTTTTGAGCTGGAGGCTTTAGCAATAATTTATGCCCTAAGAAGGTGGCGAGTTTACTTAGAAGGTATACCTTTTAAGATAATAACAGATTGCAGTTCCTTAACGCTGACCTTAGATCGTAAGCACATAAACCCACGGATCGCACGATGGGCCCTTGAGTTGGAAAATTATAACTTTTCAATTCAACACCGCGGTGGCTCTTTGATGGGTCACGCTGATGCTCTCAGTCGTTGTCAGGTTGCAGCATTAGTGAATCCAAGTGATGTTGATTTTCAGATTCAAATTGCCCAAGAGCGAGACATTACTATTAAAAAACTGCGTGCTCGGATGGAAGTTGAATCGGTGGATGGTTATGAATTAACTGATGGACTAGTGTTTAAAATCAAAAGTGATGGTCGGAAACTTTTATATGTTCCCCAAGAAATGGAAGATAACGTTATTAGATTAATTCACGAAAAACTCGGACATCAGTCTTTAGACAAATGCCGCAATAAAATAGCACAATGCTATTGGTTTCCCACAATGTCAGCCAAGATTGAAAAATTCATTAGAAATTGTTTAAAATGCCTAATGTACGCCGTCCCAGTTCGCATTAACGAAAGAAATTTATTTAATATTCCAAAAGTTCCATTACCGTTCGACACTCTACATATTGACCATTTTGGCCCATTACAATCAATAAGGTCTAAACGTAAACACATTCTTGTTATTGTTGATACCTTTACTAAGTATGTTAAGCTATATCCGGTAAATTCGACCAGTACACGAGAAGTGAACGCCTCTTTAGAAAAATATTTCAGCTATTATAGTAGGCCAAGACGAATTATCTCTGATCGCGGTACTTGTTTTACTTCACTGGAGTTTGAAAGTTTTCTTTTGGAACGAAATATAAAGCACGTAAAAGTAGCCACTGCATCTCCTCAAGCAAATGGTCAGGCCGAACGAGTAAACAGAGTGATAAAGAGTATGTTAGGAAAACTAAGTGAACCAATTAATCATGCGGATTGGTCAAACAAGTTGTTAGAAGTCGAATATGCAATCAATAACTCAATGCATAACTCTACAAAGTGTATTCCCAGTGTCTTATTGTTATGTGCATCAAGTTAGCTTGCACTTTTTCGAATTTCCCGAAAAAAATTATTGTGCTGTAATGTTCCCAGTTTGTGCTATCATGTGCCGTTTCGAAAAAAAAATTCCTCAAGGGATGCCATTTTTATGAGGAGGTCCTTTTTTTGGTGTCAAGTTAGCTTGCACTTTTTCGAATTTCCCAAAAAAAATTATTGTGCTGTAATGTGCCCAGTTTGTGCTATCATGTGCCGTTTTGAAAAAAAAAAAAATCCTCAAGGGATGCCAATTTTATGAGGAGGTCCTTTTTTTTGGTGTCAAGTTAGCTTGCACTTTTTCGAAATTTCCCAAAAAAAAATATTGTGCTGTAATGTGCCCAGTTTGTGCTATCATGTGCCGTTTCGAAAAAAAAAAAATCCTCAAGGGGTGCCATTTTTATGAGGAGGTCCTTTTTTTTGGTGTCAAGTTTAGCTTGCACTTTTTCGAATTTCCAAAAAAAAATTATTGTGCTGTAATGTGCCCAGCTTGTGCTATCATGTGCCGTTTCGAAAAAAAAAAATCCTCAAGGGGTGCCATTTTTATGAGGAGGTCCTTTTTTTGGTGTCAAGTTAGCTTGCACTTTTTCGAATTTCCCAAAAAAAAATATTGTGCTGTAATGTGCCCAGCTTGTGCTATCATGTGCCGTTTTGAAAAAAAAAAATCCTCAAGGGATGCCATTTTTTATGAGGAGGTCCTTTTTTTGGTGTCAAGTTAGCTTGCACTTTTTCGAATTTTCCCAAAAAAGTTATTGTGCTCTAATGTGCCCAGTTTGTGCTATCATGTGCCGTTTCGAAAAAAAAACATTCCTCAAGGGATGCCATTTTTATGAGGAGGTCCTTTTTGTCGTGTCAAGTTAGCCGGTAATGAGTCTTAGCTCTAGGATGTTGCTAATCCACGAGCTGATTGAGATTTTGGTCAATTCTTGTGCGGCATGAAAAGAGAGCTCCTTTGTTATGGCTTCTCTCGTAACATTATTGAAAAATGAAGTCCTGGCTAACTTGACACGAAAAAAAAAAGGACCTCCTCATAAAATTGGCATCCCTTGAGGATTTTTTTTTTTCGAAACGGCACATGATAGCACAAACGGCACATTACAGCACAATATTTTTTTTTGGGAAATTCGAAAAAGTGCAAGCTAACTTGACACCAAAAAAAGGACCTCCTCATAAAATTGGCATCCCTTGAGGATTTTTTTTTTTTCAAAACGGCACATGATAGCACAAACTGGGCACATTACAGCACAATAATTTTTTTTGGGAAATTCGAAAAAGTGCAAGCTAACTTGACACCAAAAAAAGGACCTCCTCATAAAAATGGCATCCCTTGAGGAATTTTTTTTTTCGAAACGGCACATGATAGCACAAACTGGGCACATTACAGCACAATAATTTTTTTTTCGGGAAATTCGAAAAAGTGCAAGCTAACTTGATGCACATCTTATTGTTTGGTGTTGAACAACGAGGTCCATTAGTTGATGAATTATCTGAGTATTTACAAGAAAAGATAGGTGAAGAAAATATTATTGATATTTCATCAACTACGATCCAATGCGGCAGCTTCCATTGAGCAAATGCAAGAGTACAGTGCAAATTATTTTTAAGACATAGTACTAAATCAAAGAATTACTGCATTGGTGACTTTGTCGTGATACGAAATACTAATACAGTAGCTGGAAGTAATAACAAATTTATACCGAAGTATCGCGGCCCGTATGTTGTTCACAAGGTGTTAAATAATGACCGATATGTTTTAAGAGACATAGACAATTTCAATTGACCCAACTACCGTATGATGGGGTTTAGAGGCAAACCGCATGAGGAAATGGTTGTTGCCTAGAGGGTCGTTGGGCGAAGGAAATGAGGTAACACAACCAGGTACTTAGTTTAAATAAATTAATGTAAAACCATCTTGAATTTGTTAAAGTGATCGAGGTCGATCAAAATCAGGTTGGCCGAGGTAAGCCTAGTATGCTATGCATTCTAAAACTAATCTATAAGGTTAGTATGCTATGCAATCTAAATTGTGATTTTAAAAAATTAATGTGGGAAACAAAACAAAATAGGAAATAAGATAATTTTGTTGAATTGTGGAAAAACTCTCTTATTAATAAAGGAAATTCTCCAACAATAAAGGAGTTTAAATTGCAAAATGATGTTAAAAAACACGCAAATTTTTTAAAACTTTAAAATATCTTTAACCACATTTGAAAAAACTGAGTTCAAGTGAAGCAATGGTGATGAAAATTTCAAACGCGATTTTCTTGAAATCCTTACGTGATGGAATTTTTATTAATTTTTCATTTATTCAGCAGACCAAAATCCTTTAGAGCAACTACTCAAACTCAAAAGGAGGATTTCATTGCCAGTGTAATCAACCAAATTAGCAATCAAAATCATCTGTTAGGAATAGTGTCCGACCGAAGGTTCGGCTTCGGTAATCGGCATGATCGGCCGATTCCAGAGACTGTAATTGTTATAAGTTTTATTTTTATACCCAGCGTAAGCGGGGTATATTAGTTTTGTGCGAATCTTGTAACAGGGAGAACTAAGCTCCGAGATATAGACATATATATATAGAAATGATCAGGATCAAAAACTGAATCGATTTAGACATGTCCGTCTGGTCCGTCCCGTCTGTCCGTCTGTCCGTCCGTCCGTGGTCGGATCTCCTCCGAAACGGCTGGACCAATAAAGTCGAAATTTGGCACACAGGTATATCGGGATCCGACTATGATCCTAAGTAAAAATGGAAGAAATCCGCCCACTGCCACGCCCACAAATGATTATAATGTGTTTTCAGTAAAATGCTTGTAACTTGCGAACCACTCAACACATTCCATTGATATTTGGTGTACTGGTAAACTACGAAAAAGGACATATTCTGGCAAAAAATGGACGCCGCCCTCTGTGAGCCACGCCCACAAATAAGCTCACAAATAAGGGCTTATCGTAACTTGTGAAGTAAAAGGCGTAGAAGGTTCAAATTCGCAACATAGGTTGACCAAGGGGAATGAAAGGTATAGGAAAAAAATTTATATGGCCCGCCCACTTCCACGCCCACAAATGGAGATTTTTCGTAACTTCCGAATTAATAGGCGTAGACGCTTCAAATTCGCAACATAGGTTGACCAAGGCAAACGAAAGGTGTAGGGAAAAAATTTAACTGGCCCGCGCGCTGCCACGCCCACAAATGAAGATTTTTCGTAACTTCCGAAGTAAAAGGCGTAGAAGCTTCGAATTCGCAACATAGGTTCACCAAGGCGAATGAAGGGTGTAGGGAAATAATTTATGTGGCCCTCCCACTGCCACGCCCACAAATAGAGAAGAAAAAACATAGTGCACTCATAATGTCGGGACGCTGGGTATTTCAAAGTCGGGCTTGACCGACTTTAGCTTTCTTACTTGTTTAAAACTCAGAAATAATCATTTTTTCTTGATTTTTATTTTTTCTTTCAAAAATAAAACCATACAATACTACAAGCGACACTTCCCAAAATCACTTAGACGGGTGAGGGGAGCTTGTATAAACCGACTTTGCCCATTCACAATCTGACTTTGCCCACAGTTAACACATTCACATAAAATAAACTGACTTTCACCACGATTTGTATACAGATGAACTCACACATCGACATTATAATCTGACTTTCAACACAGCAGAGCTCAATGCTTATTACCCTCTAGGAAGCGTGAGGTATATTGCCCGGATGCAACTAGTACTTTCACCAAAACTAAAGAACTAGTGCAAAGGTGGGTAGAGCTTCGTATAAAGCTCCGACTAGTATTGCATGGAAAAATGGTTTGTCGTGTCAGTAATAAGAGTTGCCATTATATAGTTGTTGTTGCAAAGAGCGTTGGAGCTCCGAAATCAAAAATAAAATCTATCTTTATATATTACAAATATTTTTGTAAATAAAACAAACACGAAAAAATAATTCGGTGTCTTTTAAATATTGCGTAATGGAGGCAAAAAAATTTTAGAACAAAAATAACCAAAAAACCACAAATTGGTCAATAATCTTTCAAAGGAACTAGTGTTTTACTATACCCAATTTACCCAATTGGTTCCCAAATCACTAAAAAGCATTAGTTCAAGGTACAATTAGTGATTTTTAGCCAACACGCAATGTTAATTTTTGTACAGAGTAATACATAACCAGGGGTATAAAGAAGAACCAGTGCTGGTGGAATAGAACTAGTAAAACGCTAGAACTTAACTACTCATACTTCCTGCAGGGCTGTTGAACTGTTCACCACAGCAATCGTTGACAAAACTCTATATTTTTCAGTCGCACTCATGCAAAATGTTTCCCGTTGCCTTCACTCCTACACATTCTTATCATACCTACAAGCAAATTCAAAAAAATTTCAGAGTGTCGCTTGTAGTATTGTATGAATAAAACTTAAATTTCGTTTATATTTTTTCGCTTAAAAATATAAATCAATTTCTGATTTTTATTTTTTCGATCAAATATAAAACTTAAATTTCGAGTTTTATATTTTCACATGAAAATAAATAAAAAAAAGTGTCGAAATGAGCTTTTTTTTGCACGAGTGGTAAATGTTGTAAAACGAGGCGCAGCCAGAGTTTTAACAATACCACGAGTGCGAAAAACTGAGTTTCGACACGAGTGCCGAACAAATATTTTTATGCAATAAGATTTCAAACTGGATTTTAACCTAAATTTTAGAAAGCGGTTTTTTGTTTGTTTGTTATTGTGAAGAAATTTTTATTTGATTGACAGATCATAATTTGAAATTCTTTATTATAACAACTTCGTAGTATGCTCTGCTTATTTTTGCCTTGTATTTTTATGAAATGCGTGCATTTTGAAATTTATTATTGCACGCCTTGCCTTGTATTTTTTGAAATGCGTGCGTTTTGAAATTTATATTGCACGCCTTGAAATTCATTCTTATAAAACCATGTAGTATGCCATGCTTTTTTTGTTGTATAAACAAATTTTATACTTTCTCAGAACTAGTGTCATAATATGCTTCATTATGATTTTAAAATCGACATCATAATAGGCCTATTAGATGTCGAATGCATAAAATCATTTTATGCAATTCGACATCATAATAGGCCTATTATGATGTCGATTTAAAATCATAATGAAGCATATTATGACACTAGATTTGAGAGAAGTATAAAAAAAAATTTTAAAACAAACAAAAAGCATGGCATACACCAGGGTTTGTAATAAATTTCAAAGCGTGCAATAATAAATTTCAAAATGCACGCATTTCAAAAAAAACAAGGCAAAAATAAGCAGAGCATACTAGTGATGTAACGAATATTAGCATTCGCAATCGCGAATATTCGCATGTTTTTTCACATTCGCATTCGCATTCGCAAAATGTTGCGATTATTTTGCGAATATATAATTAGCAGAAAATTGACCAAAAATGTAAACTTTTGCAAAAAAGGCTTCATTTCGACACTTGTATCGAAAATATCTATTCTGATTTTTATTTTTTCGCTCGAAAATAAAACTTAAATTTTGATTTCTATTTTTTTTTTGCTTAAGAATAAAAATTAATTTAAATGATAACTTTTAATTATATACACGTATATAATATCTTTATATCTTCTTACATATATAAAAAAATAATAAAAAACGTGTTTTTGTGTCGTCGCTAACTGGCCAAACGCGGCATCCGATTTTATTCAAAATTTCAGGATTCGTTGGGGATGGTCTGTGAATGGTTTATGTCAAGTTTGAACGAAATCAGTCCGCAGTGGTTCTCACAGTCAAAATCTGACCATAGCAGCGATTCGCGTCACCCGATTTTATTTAAAATTTCACAGTTCGTTAGGGACGGTCTGTAGATAGTTTATATGAAGTTTATACGAAACCGGTGCACAGTGATTTTCACATTTTTGGATATTACATTTGGCAGCTGAAAACAGTGCTCTATTATGGTGCATATAGTATAAGAGATGATTAGAACTGGAGTAATGCCCGAAATTTTGAACCTTTTCTTTTGGGAAAAGTGAACTTTTTCTACTGGGCCGATCTTCAATAAATTACGGGGAAAGATCGGCCATGACCACAATTCGCGCCATTCGCGAAATTTTGACTTTCATTATTTTGAAGAAAAAAGTAGGCTCTAATTTGAAAATAATGACTTTACCACAAACCGCGAAAATTGAATGGTAACTGCACAGAGAAATTGACAAATTTTAAACTATTTAGCTTGAAATTGTGAAATGGGTATCGTGTCAAAGCTGTTAACGCGTAGATAAATGTACGATATAATTTTGAAAGAATGGCTTCACAAAAAAGTTCTTTATTACGATACAATTTGACCATGACCACCAATCGCGAAATTTTGCAAAATTTTATTTTTTCCATTGTACCATAAGAGAGAATTATATATGGCTGCTATATTCACAATTCAAAATTATGCAAATAATATTTTGCAGAATTGCACGAATGGTGGCTATGGCCAAAGTTTAACTGTAAGAGGACTTTATATGTTATGTAGCTGCGAAACAATCAATTCAATATAGTGCAAATCAATTTGTGACCGACAGACAGACATGGCTAGATCGACTCCTCTGGTCATCCTGATCAAGAATATATATATATGTATAAATATGTATATATATATATATATATATATATATATGTCTATATCTATCGCGACTCCTTTAGTCTGTTACAAACTCCGTGCCAAACTTAAATGGTATACCCTTTCCTTCGGAAAAGGTGTAATATTATAGGCTTCCCAAAAATTAAATAAGTAATACTGATCAAATTGATTTTTATTTCTGAGCGAAGAAAAATTCAAATTAATTTTTGATTGTAAAAGATCAAAATCGAAATTTAAGTGTTATTTTTAAGCGAAAAAATAAAAATCAGAAATTGATTTATATTTTTAAGCGAAAAAATATAAAACGAATTTTAAGTTTTATATTTGAAAGAAAAAATAGAAATCTGAACGTAATCATTATTTTCTGAGTTTTAAATAAAAATCACAATTTGAACAAAATGAAAGAAATAGATATTGAAATTAATGATTATTTTCAGTCACTGGCCAATTCTTAATCTTCAGGTCGGCTTTGGCTCCGGCTGGAAAAAGCCGAATATTTAAGCCGAATATTTTTGCATTTTAATGGAAGGTCACGATTGATTTTCAATTGCTTCCCCGAGTAAAAATATGCAGGCCCAAATCGGGCCCAAACGACGCCCAAAAATCAAAACGCTCCCAAATCGAGCTCAAATTGATTCTTAAATTCAATACGCGCCCAAATCGAGCCCAAATGAAGCCCAAAATTCAATACGCGCCCATAGCGCGCCTAAATTGGGCCCAAATAATGAAAAGTATCGCGCTCAAATCGAGCCCAAACCAAGCACAAATCTAACATAAACGTGCCCATACCGAGCCCAATGCGAGCCCAAACATAATCAAAATGGGCTCAAATTGAGCCCAATGCGCGCCCAAACCAAGCCCAAAAAAATCAAAATGGGCCCAAATTGAGCCCACGACGCGCCGAAATCAAGCCCAAAAAATCAAAATGGGCCCACATTAAGCCCAATGCGCGCCCAAATCAAGCCCAAAATTGAAACAAGTAAGAAAGCTAAAGTCGGTCAAGCCCGACTTTGAAGTACCCAGCGTCCCGACATTATGAGCGCACTATGTTTTTCTTCTCTATTTGTGGGCGTGGCAGTGGGCGTGCCACATAAATTTTTTTTCCTACACCTTTCATTCGAATTGGTCAACCTATGTTGAGAATTTGAAGCTTCTACGCCTTTTACTTCGGAAGTAACGAAAAATCTTCATTTGTGGGCGTGGCGGGGGCGGGCCAGTTAAATTTTTCTCTACACCTTTCATTTGGCTTGGTCAACCTATGTTGCGAATTTGAAGCGTCTACGCCCATTAATTCGGAAGTCACGAAAAATCTCCATTTGCGGGCGTGGCAGTGGGCGGGCCATATAAATTTTTTTTGTACACCTTTTATTCGCCTTGGTCAACCTATGTTGCGAATTTAAAGCTTTTACGCCTTTTACTTCACAAAATACGATAAACCCTTATTTTTGGGCGTGGCTCACGGAGGGATGCTTCCATTTTTTCCAGGATATGTTTCTTTTCGTAGTTTACCAGTACACCAAATATCAATGGAATGTGTTGAGTGGTTCGCAAGTTACAAGAATTTTACTGAAAACACATTATATTCATATGTGAGAGTGGCAGTGGGCGGATGTCTCCCATTTTTACTAAGGATCATACTCGGATCCCGTTATACCTGTGTGCCAAATGTCGACTTGATTGGTCCAGCCGTTTCGGAGGAGATCCGACCACGGACGGACAGACGTCCGGACGGACAGACGGACATGTCTAAATCGAATCAGTTTTTGATCCTGATCATTTCTATATACATATATATGTCTATATCTCCGGAGCTTAGTTCTCCCTGTTACAAGATTCGCACAAAACTAATATACCCCGCTTACGCTGGGTATAAAAAGTATGAAAAGTTGAATTTGACTTTAAACTTATAAACTTTAAAAATCCAGTCTTTTCAATTTGGCAAAGACGGTGTCAAGAAAGAGCACTTGACTAGCAGTCGAGAGTTCTGGGGTTCAAATCCCACGACGAGGGAGATCAAAATCGAGAAATTAAAAATTTTAAAAATAAAAGGTATTTGCAATTTTAAATAGAGAGAAAAACAATATTTGATGATATTAAATGTATGTACCTTCACACGGGCCGTGTTAAGGCCGGAATTTTTTTTTTAATTTTTCTCGTTTTGGGTTTATTTTAAGAAATTCGAGGGCCGATACTCAGAAGCTACTGCCTCTCTTTTTTTAAGATTGCGTCTTAATTCATTAAGGCGCAATAC
>CM035807.1:46300276-46422776 GCA_020466095.1 Chlorops oryzae | reverse complement strand
CGTCATGAAGCGTGTATTCTCTGCCATTTTCTACGTTGATCAGTTGTACCGATGCACAGATACTTGAATCTTCTTGGCGTGTCGTAGCTCCAGTCCACTTAATGTGCAGCGGTTTCCTTACGCCATTGATGCCCAGTTGCTTGAAAAGCTCCTCTTCTATAAGGGTTATCGATGAGCCCTCATCCAGGAACGCGAACGTATCAATCGTCCCTTGACTGCCTCTGACTTTCACTGGAATAATTCGGAAAAGCGTAGGCCCATTTGCATTATGCGTATTGACTTGACTTACTTGTGTTGCAGTGTTGCTTGGGTGTGTAGAAGGGGGTGATGTTTTGCTGTACATCCTTCCACACCACATTCTCGATCCGAATAATATTTACGCCGATGTGACTTCAAGCATTTTCTGCACAATTTGTTCTACTTGACCGCTTCCCATTTTTTATCCAGACTGAGTTCGCTGAATTTCGTGCATTTGGCTTGCGTGAGGTCAGATTTGCAGGTGTATTTGGTGTTGCTCTCTGCCGTGTGTACATTTACTGCGCCTTTCGCCTTGGTAATCGTTGGAGTGACTACTTTTGATGCTGCTTCTGCAAGAGAGAATAGCCATTTACTGAAGGCCGTTACGGCAGGTTCTCCGGTGGTTGGCTGCATTGCCCACGATAATTTGTAATGGCTAGGGAGCTTGTCAACGAATTCTTTTACCAACAGTGGATTATTAAGATATTCGTTCAGATTACAAGCTTCTATTGTCGACGTTACATTTTTGACGGCGAGTCCAAAGTCGATTAGAGATTCGAGTTTTTCCTTAGGTGGTGCAAGTCGTTTTGCTTTCTCGATCATTTTTTCGATGATTAGTTCTGGCCGTCCAAAACATGTTTTGAGAATCGATATAATCTCGGGGACCATCGTTGGTAGTAGTAACCTGCATTTCACCATCTCTTTTGCCTTCCCTTTCAGGCAGGACTGTAACCGTATTAAATTCTCCGCATTTGTGAAGCCGCACATATGTGTTGTGTTTTCAAACGCTGATATGAACAAAGGCCAGTCTTCCGGATCGCCGTTGAATTCTGGCAGACCTTGCGTAAGAACTTGACGTGCTGCGATCTGCGATGGTGTAGGCCCAGACATTGATGTTGCTTGCAGTCCGCTGTTGTGTCCCATACGACTGAGAATTTCGTATTTCCGTTGAAGGTATTCCTGCTTTATGCGAATTTCTTCTTCCAACAACTCTTATTCTAATTGTTTACTCTGTTGTCGCGAATCGAACTGTCTTATTTGCTCGATTGGCTTGCCCTGTTGCATCGATTTGGAAGTTCGCATTCCTTCGATCTGCTCGTTTTGTTGCATCGAATCGAAATGTTGCGTCTGTCCGATGTTGGCTGACGTTTGAGTTGTGTTGCACATAAATGTTTCCAAAAAGAGTTGCGACAACGCTTCCATTGGACGGATTAACTGTCGATTAGTTGTATGTGTTGTTGTTAGCTGTGGTGTCAGCACTGATAACTGTACATCTCCACATGCTGTTGTTGGAATAATTTTGGTTGGTGCTCTTGTTGCGCTTTCCATTAAAGGTCGATTGAAGGTTGCTGCTGTGGTATCCGTTGTAGTTGTTGTCGTCTCGGACGACTTGGTAGCTGATGTACCCTTTTTGTTGGACTTTTCAGCAGACTTCTTCATAGATTTGGCCCGTGCGATGGTCGGCGCAACTTCGGGACCTTGTGGTATGATCCGACTCGAACATATGTCGCAATTCCAGTTTGCGTCTTGAATCCTCTCATCCACGCCCACGCATTCAAAATGGAACCACTGGTCACACGTGTCGCACTGTACCATGCGGTCGTTATCGAATGCTTCACATTTCGAGCAATTTCCATTAAAGTTCAATCGTACCATTTTATGCGGTTTTTTTTTGTTTTTTTGTTTTTTCTTATAGCGGTCTCGAAACTCGAAAGTTAAAGAATGTTGTCGCGAGACAATAAGACGTGAAGGTTAAGAGTATTTTATGTCTTTTATTTTAAAAGTTTTAATGAGAAAATTATTCTTTATGTTGCTTATTATTTAATAATGACTGAAATTAACTGTTGACTAATAGGAAAGTTATAAAGGAACAACTAGAAATAAGAAAAAAAGGCAAAGAAAAAAAACTTTAACTTGTTGCACACTCGCGTTTCGCTATAAGAAAAAGAACGGCTCGTTGGTCTTGTTCAAGTTTAATCGATTTACATATCGATTATTACAAATTTGAATATGTAGATGATGAATATCGGGAAATACTAGTTTATATACAGGGTGGTGGCAACAAGCATAATTAAGAAGAAAATCAGACAACTAGAACATAAAAGTTTCACCACATTAACAGGAGAAAAACCGAAAATGAAGAGGGTAGCCACTGCATACAACAACATCATCTCCAAAGGGCTGAAACACAAATTAAAAAAGTTTAACATCGAATTAGTCTACACCAGCAGAACAAAACAGCTAGCGTCAAAACTGAAGTCCACGAAAGACCCAGTCAACAAACTCGAAAAATCTGGAGTCTATAAAATAAACTGCGGCACATGCAACAAAATGTACATCGGCCAAACAAAGAGACCTATTTCCGTGAGATTCCTAGAACACATTAAAGAAGCAAGAGAAGCATCCAGAAAAGGGAGAAGTCAAACGAATTCAAACGAAGTCAAACGTCGCAAGGCACATAATAGCAGAAAAACACAGCATCGACATCAATAACATAGAAATCATCAAAAACGTGAGAGAAGCCTGGAAACTTGAAGCAGCCGAAAGCGTCGAAATAAACAAACACCAACCGCCTACCTTTATGAATGGAGATAAAGGAAATATATCTTTGTGGCTGTTCAAATACCTAACCAAACACTAGGAAACAAAATTTAAAATCCAGATTTAAACAAACAAGGCCATAAAACCATACCCGCAAATTTAAACAAACAAAGCCATAAAACCAAAACCGCAAATTTAACAAACACAAAGCCATAAAAAAATCGGATCGGACTAAACCCAAAAATAATTCTACCTGCTACCTGCAACAATCCAGAATAGACGAGGGCCCTACAAAAACCCAAAGCACGCAAACCACCACCACCTCAACCCACCCCTATTTAGGCTACCAATTTAGTATAAATAACATTAAAAGTCATAGATGTATTTAGAATTAGGAATCATCCTGATGAAGGCGGAAGCGAATTCGCCGAAATACGTATAGAATATACAAAATAAAGCGATTGAAATAAAAGTGAAAATTCCGAACCGTTTGTTACTAAAAAGTTTTTCAACGCAGCAGACTCGCAAATCATATCACAAAGAATGGGAAGTTATTTCGTCAAAAATAAATTCACCTGGTCCTCCCATGCAAACTTAAAATATCCATTATTTGTCTTAAAATTCTCCTCTGGACATTACTTCCATCATTTTCGCTTGAGCTTTCCAAAATGTTTTGCTCTTAAAACTGGGTTCCACAAGCAAATTTTCATAAGATTTTCGTCAGATTTTCCGAATTATAAAAAAGTGCTACCAATTTCGTTTAAAATTAGTCGTCGTCTCGAGCTAGTACCGTGTAACGACCTATCCTGCCGGGGTAGCGCTCAGTCGTGTCCAGGGGTCGTACAAGAAATTTATATTTCAACGCAGTTATCTAAGGATTTTCAATGGTTGTTTAATTTCAATATAATTCAGTAAATGTAATATATAATTCAATGTAATTCAATATATAATTCAAGTAATTTGCGTGTAATTGTTGGCTGCGTCTTGCTGGAGTCCTCTGAAGTGAGGTTTCACTGTAGTTCCACGAAGCGGGGTTTCACTGTAGTTCCATGAAGCGGGGTTTCACTGTAGTTCCATGAAACGGGGTTTCACTGTAGTTCCACGAGCAGGGTTTCACTGTAGTTCCACGAGCAGGGTTTCACTGTAGTTCCACGGAGGGCTTCACTGTTGGTCCTCTAGTCGATGTCCACTGCAGTTCGTTGTCGCGGTTTTACTGTCGAGGATGCTCTGAGAAAGATGCTCTGAAAGGATAATAATCGGACCTAGTTTCCTTGTGAGGCTTTGTCTCGTTACCAGAAACCCAGGATCAAACAATTATCCTTCAGATTTGTCCTAAATTCTTTAATCGCTTGTGAGGCAAGGTCTCGTTAACTACGATTAGGAATTTTCTCTTGTGCTGTTCTCGTACTGACTGCCTTTTCCTTGTGCCGTCGCTTGCTTTTATATCCATTTCTGGACTGACCTTTGGACTATTAGTCACGCTTTTCGTGCGTGTCGACCTTTGGCCTCTGAGTCACGCTTTTCCTGCGTGTCGACCTTTGGACTGTGTACATGCATTATCCGCATGCGCTCTGCGTGCTGCTCTGCTGCGTCGCGCCGTTCGATTTCGATCGTTTAGTTGTGTTGTTGTTGCGCATGTCTGCTTTGTGTCTTCTTGCAGTTGTTGTTGTCTTTTGTGGACGTTGTGTTTCTTCCCGTTGTTGTTTGTGCAAAGTTGTGACGATTTTGTGGTCGTCACACTCCCTCCTTTCTTCCGAAACGTGACGTTGCCTTTGTCAAACTTGTGTGCTCGTGTGGGTCCCATTCATTACAACACGGCTTTATTTTGCCCGTGATCAGCTGTGTTATTGGTTTGAATGTTTCGCAGTTAATTTTTCCTTTGTATTTTTATTTTTCCAGCTCGCGTTATCGAGATTATGGCCGTGATCGTTCCAAGCTTCCGCACACAGTTGCTTTGGGTGCCCTTCTTCCAGCGTTTTCGCATCTCGACCCCGATCTGCTGTAGTTTTTCCTCCAAATTTTCATGTTGTGCGCTTCCGAGTACTCCGTTCATCAGTTCCGACCATAACACATCTTTGTCGCAGATATCCTGGAACACCTCTACCAACTTTTGGCGTGTGGGCAATGTCGTCGCTGCTTCAAATATGAGGTGGTGTGGTTGGAACCGTTTCCCCGCGCGAATGGTCGTGAGGAACCGCTCTAAAAATTTCAAGGTAAATAAACCGCAGTCGGCACCATTTTCTTGCTGTGCTGTGGGCACTTCCACGATCTTCATCGCCTTTACTCTTTCTACATTTTCCGGTCCGGTTCGTGCTGCTTCGTCTTGGAGGAACTGGTGGATTAGTTGCGCCACGTCGTGTTGCCGGGTTCCTCTTAGTGAGTCGCAGTGTAGAATCCGGGTGCTGTCCACGATCACGAGCGTCCAGTGGAATTTGTCAGCGACTGGTATGATGACATAATCTCTCTCGAAGATTTTTGCCCTTCGCAACCATCCATTCAAAAAATCTCGTGGCCGTTCTCCATTTTTGATCGCCAGTAGCTGTGGGAAGAAAAGACCGCTGAATAAATATACCTTTTCCCGATCTTCAGGTGATATCAGCCCTTGGATTAACCACGCCCCGTAAACGTCGATGATGGTGTCATTCACCCATTTTCCTTCGGCCAATCTCTCCACATCCGTCTTGAAGATTGAATAACCTCGGCCTGTCTTTGGGTATGTTCCGATGACTCCGGCGGAATTTCCAGTTGGGTGTTGCATGTTTAAAAAAAATTTGCAATTGTGATCGCGTTGTATTTTACTCGCAAAATGATTTATTCGTCGGGATACTGCTCCCTTTTATAATGTTCTAATTTAAGGATTTGTTGTTGTATGAAAAAGAAATAAATTTGACAATAACGCTATTTCCCTGAAAAGGAGAAATCATATTTGCATTTTTTCCATTATCCTCGGTCGAGACTTTCTTTTGCATATTATATGGCCTTGAACTTTATTTGATCTCATGAGTGCTGCGACGCCGCCGTCGATCCTCCGTTGTTACTGCATATGCATATTTTTTTTTGGCATAGAGTGGGAAAGCATATTTCATAATTCTTGTCTGCTGCTTTTCTAACCAACTGTTGCACATTACTTTCCTCTGTTCCATATGTGTTTATGTGTGTGATTACTCCTATCTACTTGTGTGCCATTGGCTGATATAAATTTTCCCATTTTCTTCCTTTCTTGGGTCAATGACCTGATTCCTATTGGGTTTGTGGATTTTATTTTCAGTTATAATGTAGATTTTCCTATTTTGTATTATAACCGGGCTTTAGTTTTCATATGTTTTCTTTTCCTCTGGTTCTTTTAAATTTTTACAATTTGAAGCAGTTTATGCTCGAATATATATATTTTTTTTTTTTTTTTTTTTTTTTTTTTTTTACCAATTTTTTCCTCTGACGATTCCGTTTTGGATGAATTTTTTATCGTGCCGTCGCCGAGGGAGCCCTGTGTCGCCGTGGATATTTATTTCGACGGAAAAGGTACGTTATTGTTTTGTGTTGGCGGTTGCTCAACGTTTTCATTTTGTTGCAGGTCGGATTCATCAGTGTAAAATGGCTTAAGCTGAGAGATGTGAGCTGTCTTCAACGTTTTACCGTCTCTCAGTTTCACTATCACGGGAGATGAGAAGGATTCAACCATAAATGGTCCATCGAACTTTGGTGCCAGTTTTGCCGCGAAATCGTCAATGGCTTTCGACAGTGGGTGAGTTCGTAGGAGTACCAGTTGTCCTCGATAAGGTTTCCACGGACGTCGCCGTAGGTTGTAGGCGCGAGCTTGTTCCTGGCTTGCCTTTGCTAGGTTCACTTCGACAATTTTGAAAATTTCTTGAAGTCGGTTGTGCCGTTGTGTGACTGTTAGTGCTTCTGCCCCTGTACCTGTTGTTTTTTCATCGAAAAGACTTTTGGGTAGTCGCGGCTCTCTGCCTTGCGTCAGCATGGCTGGGCTAAAGCCTGTGGTGTCCGCAACACTGGTGTTTATGGCCAACATGATTTCGGGTAGCGCCTCGTCCCAGTGTTTGTGTGATGATTGTGTATACTGTGCAATCATTGTTTTTATCGTGCGGTTTGCTCGTTCGGTGGGATTTTCTTGGGGCGTGTATGGGGCCGTATACTGGTGATGTATACCCATTTCTTCCAGAAAATTTTCTAAATTACGGCTTGTGAATTGTGTGCCATTGTCGGTTAGCAAGACCTTGGGTACCCCGTATCGTGCGATTATTCGCTCCCGAAGGGCTTTCCGGACTGCGTCGGCAGTGGCGCTTCGTAGTGGCACTAATTCTACCCATTTTGAAAATTTGTCGTAGAATACCAGTAGTGTTGTGTTCCCATGTATAGAGCGTGGCAATGGTCCCACGAAGTCTGCGCATAGGATGGCCCACGGTTCATCTGCGATTTTAGTGAGCATATATCCTGCTGGCTTCTGTTGGTTTACCTTAAAATGTTGACAGCTTTTGCATCGAAACACATGTTTCCGTATGTCTTTCATCATGCTCGGCCAAAAATATTTTTTTGCTGTTCGGAGGAATGTCTTCCGTATACCCAGGTGACCAGCTGTTGGGTGATCGTGATTTTCGTTTAGCACTCGGTCGATGTCTTTCCTTCCTATACATAGTTTCCAAGCCACGCTGTCTTCATCGTCTGCGTTTGGCGGTAGGTGTCTATATAAATTTCCGTTTTCTATTATATATTCTGGAAATTTATGTGGCTCTTTTTTAATTTCCTCTGTTTTCCGTGTGACCCAGTCCTTGGGCAGAGGTGGTATTTCTTCTTCGTGTATGCGTCGTGTTGTCTCCAGTGGATCTCTTGATAGAGCGTCAGCAATGACGTTCTCTCTCCCCTTCCTATAACGAACTTCGAAGTTATATTGTTGCAGCTCTAGTGCCCATCGTGCGATGCGTCCTGATGGGTTTTCGATAGAATTTAACCATTTTAATGAGAGGTGGTCAGTGATGACAATAAAATTGTATCCCTCGAGGTAGTGACGCATTTTTCGAATTCCCCAAACGATCGCAAGGCATTCTTTTTCGGTGGTTGAGTAGTTTGTTTCCGGTTTGTTAAGGTGGCGGCTTGCATAAGCTATTACTCTCTCGTTTCCATTATCATCCTGTGTCAACACTGCACCAAGTCCGTAGTCGCTGGCATCTGTTTGTAAAATGAATTGTTTATTAAAGTCCGGGCATGCAAGGATGGGTGCTTCAGTAAGTTTCTTTTTTAAATTCTCGAAAGCTTGTTGGTGCTCTTCGGTCCATACCCAGTTTACTCCTTTTTTGAGTAGTGTTGTCAAGGGATGTATGGTGTCTGCGAATTCGGGTACGAATCGTCTGTACCATGAAGTGATTCCGATGCACTGCCGTAGTTCTTTTATGTTCGTTGGTGGCTTGAGACGTTCGATGGCTTCAATTTTTGACGGGTCTGTTTGCAATCCCTTTGTCGCTTACCATATGACCAAGGTATTTGATTTCTGTTTTTAGAAATTCGCATTTTTCTGGATTTATTTTGAGGTTGGCCTCACGTAATCTTCTAAAAACTTCTACTAAATTCGTCATATGTTCTTCCAGTGTTCGACCTAGTACGATGATGTCGTCGAGGTACGCAAAAGCGAACGGTTCTAGTTCAGGCGTTATTACTGAGTCTAATGCCCGTTGGAAAGTTGCGGGTGCTGAGTGTAATCCGAACGGCATTACCTTCCATTGGAAAAGGCCCCGTCCGGGCACAGTGAACGCGGTATACTGTTTGCTTGCTTCGTCCATTGGAATTTGCCAGTAGCCATTTTTAAGGTCCAGACTGCTAAAAATTTTTGCATCCTTCAGACGGTCCAAAATGTGGCTTATTCGTGGTAATGGGTATGCGTCAGGGATTGATTTAGCATTTAGTTGCCTGTAGTCGATGCAGAGTCTCCATTTACCATTTTTCTTGCGTACGAGGACCGTTGGTGCACTGTATGGGCTGTTCGATGGTTCTATGCATCCTTTTTCGAGAATATCATCGATTTCTTTGTTTATGATTTCTTGTTTTGCAGGGTTTTGCGGAAAGTATCTGGCTTTGATGGGAATGTCGTCTTTTACTCTTATGTAGTGTTTTGCGATGTTAGACGGGCCTTCAATGCTTTCGAAACGTTTTATTTCTGTTTGAATTATTTCTTCCGCTTCTGCTCGGGAGATTGGTTTGCTTTGTGACTCGGTTGTGTTTTCGGCGACTTCTCGTATTGAGAGTGCATTCCAGTCAGCGGTTTGAATCTTTGGAATTTTTATACTCTGGCCTGCAATCTCCACCTGTGCGTCTAGCGCTCCCAGTGTGTCTATGCCGAGTATGACGTCGTCTACCACCTGCTCTAATATAGCTAATTCGATTTGTAGGCGGTTTTGTCCGAGTTGTAGCGTGGTTGTAGTTGCTTCAGTTACGAGTGTTTTGGTGCCGTCTGCTAGTTGTATGTTGGCACGAATTTTGTGTCGTTGGCTGGAGTCCCGAATTTGTTCGGCCATAGCCCTACTTATGTAGTTTCTTGTGGCTCCGGTGTCGATGGTTGCTACTAAGGGTATTTCTCCCAGTTTAATATGAGCAACTATGGTATTATTTAAGAATTTTAAATTCGAGGCCTCCTGTAGGGGTTTGTCGCCGTGCCTCGTTATTGGCGATCCCCTTGCTCGTTTCCCGATTTCCTGCAGCATTCAATTGTCCTTACTCCTCGTTTCCCGCAAATCCAACAAAATAGGATTTGTGGATTTTTACAGCCAAATTGGCGATGGCCTGGTTGGCCGCATCGGCGGCATGCATTGTAGACATCGATTTTGTCTTGGGTGTCTTGTGCTGGTTCTGGTGGTTTTTGTTCGGTAACTCGGCGACTTCGCTCTTCGGTTCGGTTTTGTGGCTGTTTCTTTTGTTTCGCTCTGTCTTGTTTTTTGCTTTTTAACCTTTCGAAATCGTCTGCTAAATCGATGAGTCCTCTCAGTGTTGCAAAGTCTCGTCTCTTGGCATATCCCTGGAATTCGTGGGTGCTATTCTCATATATGCGATCCAGTTTCTTTATTTCCGTGTATGCGGTGTGTCGCATCAATTCCTGCATTGCTAATAGGTATTGTTTAAACGGCTCTTCTTCTTGTTGTTCTCTTCTGCGAATAGTGTCCTCTAATAGCTCGAAATATCGTGGTGGTAGGAAGAACTCTAGGAAATCTCGCTTGAAGTTGCTCCAGATGCGCCATGCTGCATTGTTGTTCCTGTACCAGGATAGGGCCATGTCTTTTAAAAGTTCTGGCATTGTTCTGGGCAGCATATTTTTCGGTAGGTCGTAGACTTCTGCCAATTCCTCCACTCTTTCTATGAAGCTCAGAGCGTCCTGCTTGCCGTCGTACTTCAGTCCCCATTTGCGGACCTTGTCGATAATGTCCGTGTATGCTGGCATGGAAATTGCGGTTACTGACGGTGGCGATGTGGTTGTTCGGAGAGTTTCTGCTTGTACGTATTTCGGAATAGCTCCCGTTGGATTATTTTGGTTTGCGTCTGCATCCAGTGGTAAAAGTGGTGAAGGTGCTTTTGCGTGTTTTACCTCCCATTCGTGTAATATTCGTGCGTATTCGTCATCTGATTCGTGCTCATTTGCGAATGCGGCCAGTCGTTTTCGTAGCTCGTCGACGGTGCCTTGGGTATCGATTTTTACAGTCTCGCAGTAATTTAAGAGGTCCTCTTTCCGAAGAGAGTATATCCATGTAGTTTTTACCATCTTGTGTGTCTTCTTGTCAAATTTTGCTCGGGCGCCACTTGTAACGACCTATCCTGCCGGGGTAGCGCTCAGTCGTGTCCAGGGGTCGTACAAGAAATTTATATTTCAACGCAGTTATCTAAGGATTTTCAATGGTTGTTTAATTTCAATATAATTCAGTAAATGTAATATATAATTCAATGTAATTCAATATATAATTCAA
Source organism: Chlorops oryzae (assembly GCA_020466095.1). Classification (NCBI taxonomy): domain Eukaryota; kingdom Metazoa; phylum Arthropoda; class Insecta; order Diptera; family Chloropidae; genus Chlorops; species Chlorops oryzae. The sequence continues at coordinate 46,412,040 of CM035807.1, read as the reverse complement.
GTAATTTGCGTGTAATTGTTGGCTGCGTCTTTCTGGAGTCCTCTGAAGTGAGGTTTCACTGTAGTTCCACGAAGCGGGGTTTCACTGTAGTTCCATGAAGCGGGGTTTCACTGTAGTTCCATGAAGCGGGGTTTCACTGTAGGTCCACGAGCAGGGTTTCACTGTAGTCCCACGAGCAGGGTTTCACTGTAGTTCCACGGAGGGCTTCACTGTTGGTCCTCTAGTCGATGTCCACTGCAGTTCGTTGTCACGGTTTTACTGTCGAGGATGCTCTGAGAAAGATGCTCTGAAAGGATAATAATCGGACCTAGTTTCCTTGTGAGGCTTTGTCTCGTTACCAGAAACCCAGGATCAAACAATTATCCTTCAGATTTGTCCTAAATTCTTTAATCGCTTGTGAGGCAAGGTCTCGTTAACTACGATTAGGAATTTTCTCTTGTGCTGTTCTCGTACTGACTGCCTTTTCCTTGTGCCGTCGCTTGCTTTTATATCCATTTCTGGACTGACCTTTGGACTATTAGTCACGCTTTTCGTGCGTGTCGACCTTTGGCCTCTGAGTCACGCTTTTCCTGCGTGTCGACCTTTGGACTGTGTACATGCATTATCCGCATGCGCTCTGCGTGCTGCTCTGCTGCGTCGCGCCGTTCGATTTCGATCGTTTAGTTGTGTTGTTGTTGCGCATGTCTGCTTTGTGTCTTCTTGCAGTTGTTGTTGTCTTTTGTGGACGTTGTGTTTCTTCCCGTTGTTGTTTGTGCAAAGTTGTGACGATTTTGTGGTCGTCACAACCGTAATAGCTATTAAGGGGCGAAGCGACGATGACATCCTTGTTAAATCGTCGGCGACGATAACGAAGACTATCGTAATAGGCCCGAATGTTTATTTTATATGTAAGAACGTATTAATAAGTAAGAATACATCTAGATGTATGGAGCGCCCGTTCATAAATGCTAGAATTTGATTCCAAATATGTGGAGGAAAAAAATTGATGTGATATTTTAAAATATTTTCCTGTTGACAGTGTTAGTTAGGTGTGTTAGGGGCATGCGAGATTGTCACCCCTATCACCCGATAGTTTCGCCACTGACAGGGAGTACCCAGCGGGGAAAGCGGTAAGCCCTGAAATTTTTCGTTCAATATTTCGTCATGGAATATGGAAGGAATGATTTATTGCATGCAAAAGTAATGGAACATTTGTTGCAATAGGTAATGCCTTACCGATTTCCCTTACCTTATAAGCGAAATCTTCAGGCTGTCAAAGTGTTTTTGTCTAGAAAGAGATTTGCTTACATATCAATGCATAAAGTAAGCCTTACGATTTTGCTTACGCCGTATGGTAAACGTTCGGCTATAGATAAATTACCTGAAAACTGATTTTAAGATGATTCTGTGTAAACAACTATAGATAATGCCTGTCGTACAGAAAAGCTGTTGTAGATAAACTGGGAATACCAACGGCTGGGTGCTAAACGCTTTAGAAATATAGACGAATTATGCGAGTTAGTTTAGGATATTTACCTACGAAGAAGAGATATAGAAGACATCCAGGAAGAAATGATGAATATAAAGTAGGGCATGAGGGAGTCCATGATTTTGTTTGGGATGAGAATTGAGAGTTTACTAGACGAAGCGGAGATAGTCGTCCGAGATGCCTAAGGAGACATGGGAATGATGAAGTTCTTTAGGAAACTGGCAGTTAAGGCATTCGTGAAAGGAATCAGGGACCAGTCTCTGCGGCACGTTTTCATTGGCCATGAGGAGGACTCAATACGTCAGTTAAGGTGCTTGTTTAAATGAATTAGCTTAATGCGATGCACACTAAGCTTTGATGAATTGATAGAGCGGCACTTGAAACCGACTATCAAGCAAACTGGTTTAGTTGATTTATTTAGTTAACAATTCAGCACATAAACTGATTGTTCACAAGAAGAGCACAATTAAACACTTTGGATGTAGTTAAAGTACTGGTTTATTATTATAAATCAATTTCTTTTATACCTAACTATTGCTGACTAGACATACTTTACAAAATAAATTGCTAAGGAAAAAGGTAGAAAATAAACAAACTGTTAAACTGTTAAATTGACAAATTCAGAAATTAAAAAATACAAAATAGCATTCGTGTTGACTGAAATAAGAGCCTTGCTTTACATTTATTGCCGTGAGTTGAGTTCAATGCATTATGTGAACATCATTATGAGGTTTGAGTTACTTAATGCAGTGTCTGAACGTCGTTATGAAGTTTGAGTTATTTTGCGAAACTCATTATGAAGTTTAAGTTATTTTGTAACTGAATCATGAATTTGTGAATAGCATATGTATGTTAGAGTGTAGCTATAACAGTGCTCTCACACAATATGTATCGAGCAATATGACCTGTCAAATATGCCACAAGCGAAGCTGGCATGTAGTGTGAATGCAAGAATGGGGATACATATGACTGAGTCACATGGCTGTGCATCTTCCTTTATTCGATTTTCAAATTAATTTGATAATCGTATGTGTGCACACGCGAAAACAGCTGTTTTCTTTTGAAAATAAAAATTGCGCGAAATGGAGTCGGCAGAGGTAAATATAGTTTGCTTTTTAATTAATTGATAATTTTAAAACAAAGGAATTAATCGACATGTCATATATGTGTCGTGTGAGTGCAAAAAAGACAATGCATGTTCCAAACAAATTTTGACAGGAATACGGAATGAAATTTGACAGGTCATATTGCTCTCAACATATTAGTGGAATTCAAGAAGATGGGGCAATTGAAGTGGGCAAATTTTTCACTAGCAAATTTTGCACTTTTGCATGAACAACCCTCAGAAGAACGAGTGCAAAAATTCAACGATAACAGCTGTTTGTTTCATTCATACTCATTTGACACTGTAGGGTCGCCATAGCACTCATTTGCACACAAAATCGGGCAAATGTTGCACATCAAAGTCGATGTGCATTAGTTGCCCAGCTGCGGAAACGATTTTCCATACAAACCAATTTGCCCAAATGCCCAAGATTCCCAAATGCCCAAGTTCCCTCCTCGCTTCTTAAAAAAAAAAAACGGACAAATGTCAAAAAAAAAATTTATTTTGCTGTACGCTAAATTGGAAAAAAATTTACGAAATTTTTAAGTATATATTTACACAAAAATCCATTATTTCTGTTCAAACAAATTGAATTTTTCGGACTCAGAACTAACAATTGTGAGATTTCCAAATACAACTAAGCATTTAAGTTTTGAGAGTGCAAATCACCAGTTTTTAAACGAATAAAAAACAATTATTTTTCATCAAAATCTTCAGCGTCACAACAAGGCAATATAAATCAAACTTGCCAATGTGCCCTCTTACATTAGGGCAACTATTGCCGGCAATTTTTTGGTTTATAGGCGAGACGAAGCGCGTGGATGTAGAGAACCTACCCCTCACAATGGTACTCGTCGTTTGTCGGATCTTAAAAATTTTGAATTCAAAAAATGATGGGCTGTGGGCATATTTCTAAAAAAAAACATTCAATCGCATGACAAATCATGATTTTAAATATGTTCGCATGAACACTGTATCGGCTTAAAAAAAACGGACTGTCAAGCGAAAAAACGGACTGTCCAGCGAAAAAACGGACATATGTTATGGTTAGACATGACATATATCGTCGCCTTACTTCCAAAACCTCGTATCTACAAAAATGCTGTTTTTCAGAAAACGAAAAAAACTGATTATCTTACGTAAATTTCACTTTATTAACGATTTTACTTTTTTAAACCATAGCTAGGATATTTACTGAAGACTCTGAACTGAGTTTACGGTACGAAGCTCATTAAAGAAGTAGCACTGGCTGATTTTGTCACTTACGTGTTATTGGTCCTTTAGAAAATTACAAATGTTGTTACTTACGAGGTTTTGTGCGAACTAAAAAAGACGTGGCTTAAAGTTTTCATTTCTTTTTAATGTAACTTAAAGCAAATATTTGGAACATAAGAAGAATAAAAATAACAATTTGAACTTAAATTCAATTATTTCAGTGAAAATATATGTAAAAAAAATTTGTCGTATAATTTCCCAATCTGCCACTTGGGTAAATATGAGCACTACAAGAGCTGTATTTCTCTAGATACGCCACTGGTTTCAGCTTAACTATAATTGCAGCCTAAATTTGCTTTTTCGCTTTTGTGTCTCTGTTTAAACCGGGACATTGAGACAACATAAGTGCATAATTCCCCAGTAGAAAATATCGCACTGAAACCATCAAAGGCATGCAATGATATTGAGAGTTATTGAAACTATAAGCTCTTTCGGTTGAAATGCCCTCTTTTTTATTTATTTTTATTTTGTTTCATATTGATAAATTATTGACTTAATTATTGCTAAAGACATTTCCTACTTGGTTACATTTTATTGTTTAGAGATGTTATATTCTAACCAAAAACAAATTTGCCGTTTAAATGTCATATGAGCCACTTCAAGTTTATTTATAGAACAATAATTTACATATACGAGGATTTAGAAGGAATTTTAAGGTAAGTTTGCAGATACGAGGTTTTAAAATTTGCGATAATTATTTTTTTCTCATACAAAGTCACTGACTTGGAAATGCCATGTGGGGCAAAATGCGTTTCTCTATTTTATAAGCTAAAAAAACCAATTTCATAAAAATGTCAGATACGAGGTTTTGGAAGTAAGGCGACGATATGTGTCGTGTGAGTGCAAAAAAGACAATGCATGTTCTAAACCAATTTTGACAGGTATACGGAATGAAATTTGACAGGTCATATTGCTCGATACATATTGTTTGAGCTTGGTACAAAAGTTAACGATCCTGTTAGGAGAAAACGGGGCTAAGACGAACTATACAGCTAACACGAACTATACAGCTAACACGAACTATACAGCTAACATGAACTACACAGCGCAGAAATTAGAGACTTCAGGAGAAAAGGGACCCTACGGCGTAGAAGGACATGGCGGGACGATGGGATCCATTCCGAAAGGGGATCTAATTGTAAATAACCCGGAACGTCCTTCAATGCCGTGCAGTTTTTGCAAAAAATCAAGGCATTTTTATGTGAACTGCGAGGTGGGAGGTAAACACTCCGTACTGTCGACAATGCAAGACATACGGACACTTGGCCCTGCACGTTCTGCAAAGGGGGGAGGGGCATACAGTAGACAAATTTTTCGAACGAATGAAAACGTTGTTTTGTGAGCGTTGCCAGACACCAGGACACGAGCAGAATCGATTTTGTCGGGGACAAGCAGGGGGACAGAGAGAGACGCAGCGCCCTAGCGACCTACGTAACGTGTGTTTGAGGTGCAACCAGTCAGGACACTGGGATTGGGTGTGTCCCCTAGGTAATGCGACCCAACCGGGAAACGCGAGGGGCCCAGCTTGAACCAATAAGCTGGCGTACCGGAAAGATGGAGAAAAAGGAAATTTTGATACCACCAAAGGGATAGAACAGAAAAGAGAGAGATTTGGAAAAGACGTAGAAGTGAATATCGTAAGCCGGTACATAACAGGAGGGGGGAGATAACTATTATGGGGGAAAATGGTTGGGGTGTCAACGGCCTATGCAGAAAAGGTTCGAGAGAGAGAGAGTCGGAGGAGAAAGTAGTAGTGAGGGGACATAAAACGCAGTAGGAGCATTTGGAGAGCCAACCGTTGGGGAGGATATTTTTATTAGGGTACCCTGTGAGCAGGCAGTTAATGGGGAAATACTGCTGTTAGTAGACACAGGCGCAGATACTAGCCTAGTGAAACGAGGGGCCTTGCATCAGGAAATAGAATTAGATTAAAGTGTGAGAAAATGGCTCACCGGAGCATTTGGTGGAGGGGTGACCACGGAAGGGAGAGTACGTGTACAACACGCGGAATCTAGTTTAGAGTTAAACTTGCACGTAGTAAGTGGGGATGAATGTTTACCCGCAGACGGACTGCTGGGACGGGATGTTTTATGGCACGGGGCCACCATAGACACTCGACGTGGGATCCTTGTTTTAGATTCACCAGAGGGCGACGAAATAAGCTTTAAATTAACTAATAGGCGCAGTGAAAATAGAATAGGCATAATAGAGCAACTGTAAATGCCAGCTAGGACCACAGGGGGGATTAAGGTACGCGTAGCCTCCCCCGACGGTGAAATTGTAATACACAAGAAGGAGCTAGAGGAAAATGTGTTCTTGGGAGCAGTACAAACGTCTGTTAGAAACGGATTAGCGTACGCCCCAATTTTGAACCCTCAGGATGCAGCAGTTTTACTGAAGCCTACCGAGATTAGTTGTTCACATGCAGAACAGTACCGCGAAGTTAAGGCCGTCGGTTCTGATAAGAACGCCGAAACAGAAAATAAGATAAAGGAAATTATGCATGTACTGCGAATATATCCCAACTTGACCGAAGAGGAACGGCATTCTATAGAAAACGGTGTAAAAAGGTTTAGTGACGTTTTCCAAATAACAGGGCAGGCCCTCACTTATACTGACGTACTAACGCACGATATCCCTATCGGGCCAGGGGTGGCCCCCATTCACAGACGACAATACCGGTTACCTGAGGCCCACCGGGAGGAAATTAATAGGCAGGTTCAGGACTTATTAGACCAGGACATAATAGTGCCCAGCACCTCACCTTGGAACTCTCCAATCATACTGGTGCCCAAGAAATCGGCGGATAGCACCATCAAAAAATGGAGATTAGTGTTCGATTTCAGGCAATTAAACGAGGTTACCTTGAAAACGGTGTTCCCCATTCCAAGGATTGACGAAATTTTAGACCAATTAGGACGAAGTAGGTATTTTTCTACCCTCGATCTGGCCAGCGGTTACCACCAAGTCTTCCCTATTTACGCGTCTCCCCATCAGTTTACAATTGGAGAATTTTTTTCTCGAGAAAAATATATTCCCCGGGAGTATTAAGAATCGGGCTGATTATATTATTTTGTTAATTTTTTTTTTTTGTAATTTTTTACTTTGGGTTCGATTTAGCAAAAAGGAGTATTTCTTCCAAGTCGACTGTTTGCTCACAATTTTTGATAAGTATCAGATCCTGAAGGTGAGCATCTGACATGTTATGTCTATATTTACTTTTTATAAATTTTAGACTAGAAAAGGTTGACTCGCATATATACGTCGATTCAAACATGGAATAAAGTTGGAAAATTTTATTTTTTATTTTTGGATATTTAGTATAATCAACATTTTTCCAAAACTGTAGTCCGCTGTCGAGAGGTAAAGTTAGATCTACCTTTAATTTTTCCAGCTCCCCTTGCAATTCCAAGTGTTGTTCTTTTAAGTCACAATTAAATGGATTGTTATGGAGTTCTATGAGATTTTTAATTTTTTCGAAATCCTTAAATGTTAGCAGATAATTTTCTTGCAATGTTTCTAAGACAGCGCAAAAGTCATCGAATTTCACGGATTCTGGGAATTTCTGTGCTATTTCAAAAGTTTTCGGAAAGTTCGATATATCTCTGTTTTTTAGCTGAACTATCAAAATATTAATTTTCCTGTGGAACGCGGTTACAGACAGATATAAATTAAATATATATTTGTCTTTTCCTTGAAGAGACAGGTTCAGCTGGTTGAAATAGTTGGTGATGTCGCAAAGAAAACCTATTTGGGAAAGGAATTCGGGAGAGTTAAATGATTGTAGAAGTTCCACAGCTAAATTTTGTTCTTCAAGAAATGCTGCGACTTCGTTACGCAAATCAAATAATCTTTCAAGACTTCTGCCTTTGCTCAACCACCTTACCTCAGTATAAAGAAGTAAATCCCCATAATCTGCCATCAGCTCTTCGAGAAAAGTCTTTAAGCGACGATGGTTCAAAGCGTTATGACCTCCTCTTATTTTATTTATAATTTTTAGACAAGTGTCCATTACATTTTTAATATTAGCAGCTTTGCACAGAAGAGCTTCTTGGTGTATGATGCAGTGGAACGAAGTAACGTCTATTTGATTTTTTATCATATGACCAATTAGACCTTTATTCCTTCCAACCATCACCTTTGCGCCATCTGTGCAAATCGAGCATAAATTCCCCTTAGGAGCAAAAGATAGCACATGTTCTGATACAGCGTCATATAGAACTTTTCCATTCACGTTAGAATGCAGAGAGACAACATTTAAAACTTCATCAATCATAGCAAAATTTTGATCAACTGTTCGAACACAAATAAGCAATTTGCAAATATCCTTTATATCTGTACTTTCATCAAAACAGATTGAAAAATATTTACAGTTTAATATTCTTTGTATTAGTATTGAAGTATAAAAACGCAGATATCTCTTCAGTTCGACGGACAAGTGTTCTTCTTGACAAATGAATTGAGTTTAATATGTCAATAACATGTTTAAATCGCTCCTTAAAGCAATTGAAAACATCTTTACACAACTCCTTTAAAAAAATTCCATCTCCAAACGGACGACCTCGTTTGGCCAAAGCTAAGGCAACAACGTACGAAGCCGTTTCTTTTTGGTCGTTTAAATTCACGTCTGGAGACAGTGAGTCATTTAAAAACTTTTCCAAGAAAGGTTTTTTTAATGTCAGAATCAAAGTTTTTCTATCATCTCCCTGTATTGCATTAAATGCATTATGGCAAGAAGAATAATGCCTATTCAAATAATACCTTACGCAGCGATTTGATATGTAATCGCAAACAAGGCATTGCGCTTCGCCAAACAAATTTTCAGCGAATAAAAAATCGTCTTCCCAGCTCTGAACGAATATTTTGCTTTGTGTATTTCCGCAAGAAAACGATACAACTTCCTCGTTCGACACTCAGCATGAGACTGCAAAATTTTTGCTATTCACGCATATGCTGTGTGTGCCTGGCTGCGCTGTCGGCGTCGCCCGGCGGGATAGCTCGCGCCCGACGCTGCTATAAAACATATGTTTTAAAACTCAGCAAACACAAATCGAAGGCTTGAGAATCCTTTCCTTCAATTTTAATTTCGAATATGATTCTTAAATCATTGTCAAATCGAGAATTAATGTTGGATATTGATGCTATCATTCTCAAATAATTCGCCAATCGATGTAAAACGTTTGGTTTTGGGAAATACGCTCGATATAAAATCATTTGAAAATGATTCTCAAACCTCAATGTTTTCTGGGCATGAATAAGAAGTGCCAAAAAATTGTTCGCGCTCACTGCAAGCAAAAAGCAACAGCTGGCGAAATGTAAACAAAGCAGCAAATGTGATCTCGTTTGAAGTTCAGCCAATTAAAAACCTTTTTGGTCAAGTCTTAAAATAAAAAAAACTTGTTTCTTTCTCTTTTTAGTTGAACAGTTTATTATTTTCTTTTTCTGATATATGAATTCGATTCAGAGATACAGGTTTAGTAGTTTAGTCAAAAAAAAAAATGCATGCAAGTGGTTAGTGAAGGCATAGCAAAGCATAGCAGAAGAACCTGTAGGAAACAGATCTTTCTTATGCCATCTTATAATAATTCAAGTCAGCTGATTCAAATTTGTGATGACAACTCCTTCCCAAAGCTGATAATATTTCTCCTTTCTACGAAAATTCCCTGGAAGCCAATATGGCTACTTTTTTATTCATTACTAAATGCATATAAATAATTAATATTTGTAACAGAATGCAATAACTATTTTTCAACATATTCTGAATTTATTTTCACTGTTTCTAAATCACCTGGTTCAAAACCCATAACAAACTACGCTAGACCCGAAATTAATCGTTTCCCCCTTTCCCTGAAATGGACTCTATATTATCATACGGCAGTATACTGCCGCTTAAGTATTTTTCTGTTTTCACTGACTACTCATATCAGCTTTATGCTATGCTATGCTTTGCTGTGCCATCACTGATTGCAGCTTATTAGTGGTATTCAAGCAACAGTGCAAATCGCAGTGTGCAATATTTGCACTGCTTTTTTTGTACGCAATTTGACAAGTGCAAATATTGCACACTGCGTTTGCACTGTTGCTTGAATACCACTATTGTGTTTTGACACATTATTCTTTCGGAGGAGGTGCGGAGTTCGCAAGGTAGTGAAACCGAGTATAGCCCCGTCGATTCCTCCTCTGAAAAAAATTGATTCTACGATAGCACGTCATTGAAACTTCTGCGACCAAAATCGTTGACTTTATGATAAATGTCGTTGGATCTACATCTTAAAAACAAAGGCATCGTTGATTCTACGACACAATCGTCGTTCAATTTTGTACGACAAAAGTCGTTGATTTTATGATAAATTTCATTGGATCTACATCTTAAAAATAGGTATCGTTGATTTAAAGTGGTCCCCAGTTGATTCTACGTCGACCACTCGTTGATTCTACATCGACCCGTCGTTAAAATCAACGACGCAGATATCTTTGATTATACGATATCTTGCAATTGGAGCTATTTAAATTGCAAATATCGCTAATTCTACGTCAAATATCGTAGTTTTTACTAGGGAATTTTTTGAGTGTCGGAATCTGAATTGCTTAGTCTAAACCGAACCAAAAAGGAACTAGTGCATTCACTAGACCTGCAAAGCTAGTGGAGACGGGGTAGAGCTTCCTATAGAGGTCTGATATGCTTGAACAGCTATATCATCATTTTCATTTAAGGGGACCTTTTGGTCTAGAGCACGAAAATTAAGGGCATTTTCATGGCTTTTTGTTTGGTATTAAGCCAAATAAAAAACGGGTTTCTAAGTTTGCAAGATTATTGTTTTATTTATTGACAATCCGAAAAAAATGTTGTATATTTTTTGTTTTTTATTTCTATTTTGAAAATGGCGGCGAGATAGACGCTTTTTTAAAAAATACCTCCGTGGCGTACACGATTTCGTAAGTTCGGATTATTGGAAGAAAAAAAAAATACCTGTTATTAATCAGAATGAATGCGGCTATCGGGTGAACTCTTAGACCATATAGTACATGGACTGCTACTAGACAAGCATATTGCGTGTCATGATGACGTCACATTACGACATTCTGGCTGGCTAGGCACGATTAATGATGTGAGAAATTGTAAGGTACTTGCACCGATAAGGCCGGGTAAGGTAAAGTAGAGTAGTTTTCTGAAAGCGAATGGAATATTGAAATGACTAAAATTTGGGGTAAATGTTTAATTTGTCGCTTCTCAGTAAAATATCAGTCGGAGCACGTATCGTTGCATAAGTAGGTAAGTGTAATCTGCATTTATTTTGTTGTTTACATTCGATGCTTGATAGGATACAGAAAGGTTATGAGAAACAGTGGCTGGAATTGTTTGGATTGAATGCCGAATCTGTGAAATTCAAACTTGAAAATGTTCTGCTTTACAACAGGCAATTTATGGATAACGATTTTCATGATAACAGAAAAGACAATCGGCGAGTATTAAAAAAAGGCACAATACCGTCGTTTCGGCTCATAAGAATTCACGTATTCATAAGCTTCTAAATGCTTAATGCAATAGACAAAACGGTGTAACTAACTTGAGAATTCTAAAAATAATTTAAGTCACGTTATTTGGTAACACAATAAATATAAATTTGCAAAATTTTTCCAGTTCAACATTAGAAACTTAATGTAACAATATTTTCTAGTCAATGGTATATTAAAATTATATATTGAATATCGGTGCATTGAATATATCGCAAAACTTCATAAGTTACACTACGTTACACTCAGATGCACAAACTTCTTCGGATATAACAAAAATTACCCACTCGCGCTGCTACTGCGCTGCTACTTTTCTCTGTCACTATATCGAGATGTGACGTATCATGTTGACACGCTTGCTTTTGCTTTTGCGAGTAGTAGCAGTCCATGCACTATATGGTCTAAGAGCGAACTACAACAGAAACCCCCCCCCCCTCAAAAAAAAATTGACACAATGGCGCAATTTTTAATTTAACACATCAAAAAACGCCTTTATTACCATTTTTTTTAAAAGAAAATACATGAAGTTATTGAAATAAAATTTTGGTTGTAGCTCACTCGATAGCCATTGATGTTGTGAATAACATATAAAAATTTCAGACGAATCGGTTCGATGGTTTTTTTGTTTTCATTTACGCCATTTCAAAAAAAGTGGTTTTGAGATAAACGCGTTCAAAGTTGCTTGGATCAAGCGCGCTGCCTGCTGTCTCCACCTACTAAAACGGATGTAGCAAAGAAAATATTGTCAATATCTTCACGAAATTTTGCCAGCATATTCTTTGAAGTCTATTCTACCGAAATATGTAAAAGGATCGATTTTCAAAAAATTCTAGACCAGAAGGTCCCCTTAAGGTGTTGAACCAGTGAGGGATTACGTTGATAAGAGACACGCAAAGTTGAGGTTTAAATAAGTGTTTAATATGAAAGTAAATTACTTCAGATCTTAATTACATGAGCAGAATAAAATGTATAAAAACAGAACTTTAAGGTGAGATGACACTACGTGTGCAATGCACGATTATTTGCTCACTGACGTCATAAACATTGCACACGTAATGAAATCGACGAATAATTTGTTTGCTCAAAATAATTCTTACAATATTTTACAAATAAAATGTGTGCGTTGCACGCGGAATGTAATCGACCCAAATTTCAACTGCACAAACATTTTGTAAAAATATGTACACGTGAAACTGTTTCCTCATACAGTACAATCTGCTGAACATTTGTTTTTTTGTGTGAGGTTAGAACACAGTTTAGGCAAATGCTTAAATACTGTCATTACTTTTAGTTTTAGAGATTTCGATTATCTTAACTGTCTCTGAAATCTTTAAAGTTGGACATTATTTTCATTGCAATCTTTTAAAAACGAAACCTAGTAACATTGCGCAATCAACATGTGTGATTTGTCCATATTTTGTGCGAGAAAATGTTATGTGTGCATTTATTTTTCAGATGTGTCACACATTTTTTGAGCAATTATGTGTGCATTGCACACGTAGTGTGATCTCACCTTTAGGAAACACGAGTTCAACGACTAATGTGGCTATAGAGCAAAACTGTGTAATTTAATAAAAATATTATAAAGAGTCGTCAAAAACAAAAAAATAAATAAATAAATAACCAACCATTTATGTGTTTTATTATAGATGTGTTTACAATATTCCTTTCAAAATTAAAAAAATTCTCTGAAATCGGTGTTTATTACTATTTTTACTTTAATTTCGCATTGTTAAACAAACGCATATGGAGCAATATTTAGCGAAATACAAGGTATATAGGAAGAGGGTATTGAAAGGAGTTTGAAACTACTGGTGGAGTTGAACCCAGTAAAGTGTCAGAATTCAATTGCTTGCATTTCCTACAGGGTAGTGAAATTAAATCATGGTGATTATGGATAAGCTTAATAATCGACAATACCGATAGTTGGTTGTTATACCAGCTTTGTGTCATTTGCAAATCCTGTTGCGAACTGTGTACTTTTCTTTCAAGTGTTCTTTTTACCTTTTGTTGTCTTTGCTGCTGGGGAAAACTATTGTGTTACAATTTTATAATTATGTGTAATGTGCTGACTAAATTTAACACCATATGTCGTTTATGCCTTTCGTTAACGGAAGAGCGTGAGGTCTCTGAATTACAAATATTTAATTCGATGAATAGGATACGCAACGATGCGGATTGGATAAGAAAAGCTGAGGTCATACCTCCTCCAGAAGCTCCGAATGAACAACACAATTTTAATTCTAAAAATATAAAGCAGTGTGGTGATAAAAATTCAAATGTAAATACTTATGCAGGTGATCTTGAAGTATTTTCAAGAAATGAACCTCAGCTAAGCGCGCCAAATTACAGTGAATTATGTTCTCCTTTTGGAGTTGAAAGTGCTATTGACCAAAATAAGATGCAAACTTCAAAATTGGAAACTAAAAATTCGTTTTTGTGTCATCAATCAAGTAAAGGGTTCGTTGAAAAAAATATTCTTAATGACAAAGATACAGATACACCGAGATTTCAAGAACATTTTTCTAAAGATGAATCATCTCTGCCACACATTTCAACTCAGATTTTAAAATGTCTCTCTATTAAGGTATGGAAATAATAAATACAAATAAATACCTAGCTATATATCCTTCTATATTTGTCCTTTGTGTGTATAAAGTTAGCAGCAAAATGATCAAAAACTAGATTTAACTGATGGACTTCTTTGGTCGAAAATATTTTTTTGGCGAATCATTTCGAAGGAATCACGTAGTGTAATTATTCTGATGCATGCAAAACTTATATAAGCGTTGCCTCTTTTATAAGCACTGTAACTTGAGCAAACACCAGTCTCGAATTTACTGAAATATTTAGCTCTGTGAACCTGACATCGAAGTTGAAGGAAAAATTTTGTTTTGACTGCAAATGTTTGTACCAGTTCAGTACTTGATTGTACCACCTTTTATTTCGTTAGTACGAAAAGTTCGCTAATGCGGAAATTTTGTATGCGAATCCGCAAATGCGAAACTTTTAGTACTGGGTCCGCATCCGCACGAATTTCGAAATTTTCATTCGAAAACGTTTAAAAACCGCGTCCGAAGCATATCTGGGTGGTACCCCGCACCCCTTGACGTACGGTATGAAGGCGACATCACGCAGCGTCGAGGCAATAAGTAATGAAAATAATGGTTTCACTCTCGATAGTATCTGTATGTACCAACATTTTTTAACCATCTAGCGACTTCCCCCTCTATAATATACTCCCTTCCGACATTTTACGTTAGCCAGTAGTATTTAAATGTCAAGGGTAAGTTCCAAATCGATAGTAGTTTTATGTGCCTCTATATATATGTTCAAAACATCAACTACATAATTGGTACTATCGTCCGCAATCATTCAACAACTCCTTTTGATGTTGGTACTAACGTTTTAAAACACGGTACTAACCTTTTTAAGAAGGTACTAACGTCTACAATGATATTTTTAAGTAAGTAAGTAAGTAAGTAAGAATTTTTATTAATATATATCAATATTTTACATTTCACTTAAATTCTAACAAAATTTTTACAAAGTTTTTTGAATTTCAAAATATTTTGCTCATTTTTTATAAATTCAGGTAATGAATTAAATATCATAAGACCTTTATACATCAATGAATTTTGCGCTCTTGTTGTTCTTTGAAATCCAATTCTGAAATCATTTGCATTTCTCACGTTGTATTGATGTGTGTTCCTGACGTACTGGATGTTATTTCTCAAGTATCTTGGGACCATATTATGTCTGATTTTAAAGACCATAACCAACGTATTTAATTTAAGCTGTTGTTCAATGCTGAGCCATTTCAATATTTCAAACATTAACGTAACAGGGGTATAGATATTGCACTTTATTATGCACCTCATGCACTTATTTTGTAGTTTCTGTAATCTGGAGATTTGTGTTTGGTTACAGCAAGTATATATCACAGTGGAGCAGTACTCAAAATGCGGTTTAATTATGGTATTATATACTCTTATCGCCGTTATCATATTAAGTCTTTTTCGTATCCTACGAAAGAATGCTATTTTTTTTGCCGCTTTTTTGCACATATAATCTAAGTGATCGTTCATTTTTAGTTGATTATCTATTATTACTCCCAAGTATTTAATGCATTTTACTTGTTCTATTTGTTTTCCATTTATCAAAAGATTTATGTTGCAATTCGAGTTTATTAGCATTAATTTGGTTTTTTGTTCATTTAGTTTTAGCCGATTCATTTTTAACCACAGATTTATTTGTTCGATATCATGTTCGAGCAATTGCTGACATTGCTCTACAGTATCCGCTTCTGTATATATCAAGGTATCATCTGCATACATTATTATCTTTGAATTTGTTACCACTTTTTCTAAATCATTTATATACAGGATAAAAAGAAGCGGGCCTAGAATTGACCCTTGCGGGACACCGGTTCTTACATACTCATAATTTGATTTCAAATCACCAATTTTCGTTCTTTGCCTACGATTAGTTAGATATGATTTAAACTAGTGATGCCACGAATATTCGGCCACTATTCGGTATTCGGCCTATTCGGCGTCATTTTTCAGTATTCGGTATTCGGCCGAATAGTTAAAATATTCGGCCGAATACCGAATAGTAGAAATAACTTATTAAAAAAATCAGCAGTAACTACAAATTAAGTTTTTCTCACAATAACGTTAAAAAATGTAGTTAACGAGATCTAAAAATGCAGCAGATTTGCTTTTTATTCTTTAGAAATATTAAATGTACGCTAGCATCTTCTAAATTTTCTTCGAAAGCATTATAAACAGTGGGCAAATTTTTCAGCGGCAGTTTTTGCCTTGACTCCAGCTAGTCGCGAGTAGGCTCAAGCTGTCTTTACTACGTGCCGAATATTCGGTTGCCGAATATTCGTTATTCGGCCGAGAGGTTGACCGAATATTCGGTATTCGGTATTCGGCCAAATCCACTATTCGTGGCATCACTAATTTAAACCACTGTAAATCTTTATGTCTTATCCCATACATATATAGTTTTTTGATTAGTAATTTAACATCCACTGTTTCAAAAGCTCTTTTGAAATCAATAAAAAGTGCGAGAATTTTTTTATTTCGTGGTGCATACTTCCATTCACTGATAACATGATTTATCGTACTTTCACATGAGTGATTATTACGGAAACCGGATTGATTTTCTGACAAGATATTTTTTTCTTCAATGTATCTCTGTAGTTGTTGTTTTACAACACTTTCAATCACTTTTCCAAATGATTTAAGGGTATTTATTGGGCGAAACTCATCACATTTTTTTGTTTTTGAGACTTTTTCAACAGGTGTTATCGTTGTGTCTTTCCAAGATTCTGGAAATTCTCCTTCACGTAATGAGTTATTTATAAGATTTTTTAAAAATTGTCCCAAAACATTCCAGTTGTTTACTATTAACTTTGGACTTATTTTTTCATTATCAGCCTTACTTTTCATTTTTTTACATATTTGTTTCAGTTCACTTAACGTTATTTCCTGGAATTTAAATGTATCCAGGCTATAATTAATATGATTTATGTATGTTACGTTTTCAATCGACTCATTTATTTCATTCACACTATTTATAAAATAGGTATTTAGCACATTTGCAATTTCATCTTTATTACTTATTTCCTTGTTTTTATATATTATCGACTGTATCTTGCTTGTCTCTTTACCAAGCACACAACTTTTTAAAACTTTCCACATTTGTTTTTGGTTCGTAGTGTTATTTATTTTAAATTTTATATATTTATTCTTTGCATTGTTTATCTCCTTCTTATATTTCTTACAGGTTTCTTTATATGTATTCCAGGAAACTTCATCATTAATAAGCCTTGCAATTTGATATAGTCGAATCTTTTGTGCTTTCAGATCCCTTAAGGCTGAATTGAACCACTTATTTTGCTCAGACGACACATACATTTTCTTTTTTATTATCTTCTCCCCAATCACTGATTTTAGGCACTGTTCGATTAGCCCTGTGTTCTGGTTTATATCATAGGATTCTATGTATGTAAGGTTTCTATTTCTTAAATTTCTGTTAAATTCAGACTGGTTATATTGGAAATATTCAATTTCTTTATAAGTTTTCTTTTTTATATTTTTGATTACAGGTTTTTTAATTATGATTGATTCATGATCAGAGATTTTTTTCACACTTTTGAACTCTTTTTGATGTTGGTACTAACGTTTTAAAACATGGTACTAACGTTTCAACGTTGGTACTAACGTCCAAAGATAAAATATATTCTGAAAAATGACTATTTCTTCAACAATTTTTTCCGTTACATTTAAATTTAATATATATTTCAGAATATATTTTATCTTTGAATGTTAGTACCAACGTAGAAACGTTTACCAACTAAAAAAATATATATTTCAGAATATATTTGGTCTTTGGACGTTAATATCAACGTAAAAACGTTAGTACCAACATCAAAAAGAGTTCAAGAGTGTGAAAAATCATTGTAGACGTTAGTACCTCCTTGAAAAGGTTAGTACCATTTTTTAAAACGCTAGTACCAACATCAAAAAGAGTTGTTGAATGATTGGGGACGATAGTACCAATTATGTAGTTGATGTTTTGAACATAAATATAGAGGTACATAAAAGTACTAGCGATTTGGAACTTACCCTTGACATTTAAATACTACTGGCTAACGTAAAATGTCGGAAGGGGGTATATTATAGAGGGGGAAGTCGCTAGATGGTTAAAAAATGTTGGTACATACAGATACTATCGAGAGTGAAACCATTATTTTCATTACTTATTGCCTCGACGCTGCGTGATGTCGCCTTCATACCGTACGTCAAGGGGTGCGGGGTACCACCCAGATATGCTTCGGACGCGGTTTTTAAACGTTTTCGAATGAAAATTTCGAAATTCGTGCGGATGCGGACCCAGTACTAAAAGTTTCGCATTTGCGGACTCGCATACAAAATTTCCGCATTAGCGAACTTTTGGTACTAACGAAATAAAAGGTGGTACAATCAGGTACTAAACTGGAGCTGTGGGAATTTGGCGAAAAAAATGTCCAAATCGATTAAAACCAATGGAGCCAAATGCCCATTTTTTGCCCACCCAATAACTTTTTTGCCCACCCCCCAAAGAGGGGAAAAACCCCTTTGAAAATGCTTGAGCCAACTTCACGCAGCCGCAAAATTTTTTTTTTCCGAATTTTGAATACTTCTTCGAAAAGACCATTCAAAGACCTCCAATGCCCACTCAATAACTTTTTTTGCCCACCACCAAAAATGGAGATTTTTAAACTTTTACCCCAAGTGACCCTTTGAAGTATGATATTCGATAGTTGGTCGCAAAAAGTTATAAAATTAATAGAGTCCGACAGAAGGTGAAATTTTTGGCCGAAGCCGAAGCCGAAGCCGATGTTCGGCCATTGGCTTAAACTTCGGCCGAAGACCGAAGCCGAAGCCGAAGCTGTAAAAAAAAAACAACTACACAACCAATTTCCCTTTTTATACCCGACACACTCTGTGTCGAGGATATATTGCGTTTGTGTGGTTGTGTGCAACACCCAGAACCAGTCGAGATAGACAATACAAAAAAAAAATATAGAAATTATCAGCGTCACCAGGAGATTCGATTGTTCATGTCCGTCTGACTGGCCGTCTGTTGTATACAGATTTCTTATCGAAGGAGTTGAGCTATCTTGACTAAATAGTATGCGTACTCACAGAGACATGAGTAAGAACAAGTTCGAGAATGGGCCCGATCGGACCATTTTTAGGGGTACCTCCAGTACTAGGGTCTGTCACAAAAAGCCCAAAACCGCCTCAAAATCGTACTTTTTCGCAATATTTCAATGAAAGTTAGAATTTAAGCGAATATTTAAGACTCCGATTAGAAATTAAAAAAAAAATGGGAAAAGTGGGCGTGTCAAAGGGTCGGTTTTCATAAAGAATTTTAACAAATGTTAGTATATGGGGCCCCTAATGGCCCTAAAAACCACTTGAATATTCTTTCTGAATGGTTGTGTGTTTTGGGCGTGGTTCAAAAATTATTTAAACATGTGTGTCTGTGTCGGGTATTTTATTGTCAGGCTCGCGTGACTATAACACCTTATCTTTTTTTTTTTTTGGTTTTAATTTTAAACAAATCAGTAAATTTTTAGTGTTTTAGTAACAGTAAACAAAACTACAATTCTCGTTACCAATTAAATAAAAATAACGTGAACAAACTTTTTTGCTCAAGATGATTCCCCACTTGGCAAATTAAGTGCTTTGACTTCCTGAGTCCTGTTCCATACTAGGCGACAGTCGCCGGAGACACATTTTGTTTTGAAGGCGTGGGACGGTCGGAGAAAAGAGAGAACAGCACCCCTCTCTCTTCCCCGGCCCTCGCTCTTCTTCAAAACAAAATGTGTCTCCGGCGACTGTCGCCTAGTATGGAACAGGACTGAAGAAGCAAGGTTGTTTTTGCTCTAAAACTTTCTATCAAGAACAATTTTACTTGCTTAAAATGCTTTTTTATCAATCACACTTGGCAAGCGAAAGCAAATTACTTGTTAAGTTTTTTACTTGCCAAGTGGGCAAGCACCTTTAAAACTCAAAATCAAATAGTCTTATATTATAGTTCAAAATGTTGTATATTGTACGATGCAATCATGCAGTGGAACATGTATTCACCTCAGCAAGGTTAGCTTTTTCTGCAGAACATAAAGGAATTTTTGTTGTACTTATAATTGGCTCACGAAGTAAATAATCTTTCGATTGAAAAGTAAAATATGTGAGTGATGTGGTAATTTACATAGTGAACCCTGTTCCTCATACCAAAAGAAAAAGCAAACAATTTTTAGAACTGTCGAACATGTGAGTCGCTATAGGCGCTATTTTAGAAAAAAATTATATTCGGCTAAATAATCGGCCTTTTGTGGCCGAAGCCGATGCCGAAGCCGAAGGTCATTTTTAGGCCGAATGTTCGGCAAACCGAAGCCGAAGCCGAACCTTCGGTCGGACTCTAAAAATTAACTTTTTTTCAAATTTCCAGCGGTGATTTAGAATGACCATTCCGAGAGCTCCAATGTCCACCCAAAAACATTTTTTGCCCACCCCCCTAAATTAAGATATTTCAATTTTAACTCAAAGTGTTCGCCTTTTAGAGTGAACAGACGCTTTCGCCGTCAATATACAATCATATATAAATGTTTTTTTCAGTTTGAACTATGTTTTCGAAATGCCCATTTTATGGCCTCCAATGCCCACCCAATAACTTTTTTTGCCCACCCCCCCAAATTAAGATATTTCAATTTTCACTCAAAGTGTTCGCCTTTTAGAGTGAACAGACGCTTTCGCCGTCAATATACATTCAAATATAAATGTTTTTTTCAGTTTGAACTATGTTTTCGAAATGCCCATTTTATGGCCTCCAATGCCCACCCAATAACTTTTTTTGCCCACCCCCCAAATTAAGATATTTCAATTTTCACTCAAAGTGTTCGCCTTTTAGAGTGAACAGACGCTTTCGCCGTCAATATACATTCAAATATAAATGTTTTTTTCAGTTTGAACTATGTTTTCGAAATGCCCATTTTATGGCCTCCAATGCCCACCCAATAACTTTTTTTGCCCACCCCCCCAAATTAAGATATTTCAATTTTCACTCAAAGTGTTCGCCTTTTAGAGTGAACAGACGCTTTCGCCGTCAATATACATTGTAAAATCTCTGACTTATAGAAAATTTAAAACGATCGATTGATTTTAGGCAAAGGACGGTTTATTAGCGAATGAGCGAATTCTTCGTTTTAGGGTTTCTTATAGGGTTTTACAAGGCAAAGAAAGAGAACAGTGAGTGTATGCAAATGAGTCGATATAAGGCAAAGAGTAGTACTTAAATTGAGTTTATACAATGCAAGAGTTCGCACAAAGAAAGAGTACTTAGATAAATTTATACAATGCAAGAGCTTACGCTAGGGTGTGTTGAATTCATATTATCTCATAATTCATCATATTTCATTTAATTTCATTTAACTTAATTTCGAGGAGCGTCGACATATCGCCGGCCTTGCAGTTATTGCAACTTTTTGCGTAGTAGGGTGAGTCCGTGGATAATTTCCTCTAAGAGGGAAGAGGAAGCGGTTTTGAGCGCGTCAGCTTCCTGAGGTTTAGCCTGCTGGTTAGCACTTTTCACCCGGAGGCGTTCTTGAGCCCCGGACGTCCTTTTTAGGGCTGTATAGTCGGTTGCCGGGTTCCCTCGGAAACGGATGCTGGCTTTCCGTGCTTCGATCAAGTTTCTTGCATCATTAGGGGCCACCTTCGTGCTGGGGGTGGCCTTTGCTTGGGCCGTGGTGCTTGTTCTTGCCTTGGTTGTTGGGGCAGCCTTTGCCTGGGCCGTGATGTTCGACTTTGCCTTGGTGGTTGGGGCAGCCTTTGCCTTGTCGGTTGGGGCAGCCTTTGCCTTGGCGGTTGTGGCGGATTTCGCATTGGAGGTGGGGTGTAACAGCGTGTGGTGGGGTGCCTGACACTCTCGGCATCTTCCCGCGGACGTGCAATTGTCCAGGCGATGTGAGCGCGCCAAAGAATTGAGTCAAAATTGAAGCCTCTTTGCCGTAGCCTTCCTCTGCCCGGGGTTTTGCTTCATAAAAAGTCGGCAGCGCCGCAGGGCGTGCTCCGCCTGACATAAAGGGCACGGGAGTGTTCTGAAAAGAGACCGTCGAAAAGTTGGAATTAGTGATGCGGTCAAACAAATGCATATTTATAGAGTAGCTGAAAAATAGAGTATACATAAATATAATATGAGTGTACATCTAATGTAAATGTATATGCATAAATAAATAAATAGTAGTGGTCGACGGTTCGAATTGGCTTGGACGTAATAGCAGAGGGGTGGGCGTTATCAATGAGGTAGAACCACTAATTTGGTAATAGGGCGGGTCAAAAGACCGCTGCTCGTGCGGATAGTCGCTATGCGGACGTATCCATCACGGCCTGGGTGAATTTCGGTGATTCGGCCGCTTCTCCATTCAGTCGGAGGAAGCAAGTCGTCTCGTATGAGCACAAAATCACCTAACTTGATGTTTGTCTGAGGCGATATCCATTTGTGTCGTTTTTGAAGCTCTTGTAAGTATTCTTCTTTCCAGCGTCGGCTGAATTGGTGATGAAGAACCTTAAGTTTTTCCCATCTGTTGATCAGCGATAAATTTTGCTTATCAGGTTCTGGGATTCCCAGAAGTGGAGCGCCTCTAAGGAAATGTCCTGGAGTTAATGGCAACGGATCTGAAGGATCAGTACTTAAAGGCGAGATGGGACGTGAATTGAGAACAGCTTCAATTCGAGCTAATAGAGTGGCAAATTCTTCAAAAGTAAACTTATGAGCACCAGCAGTCTTCTTAAAATGCATCTTGAAGCTTTTTACTGCGGCTTCCCATAAGCCGCCCATATGTGGAGCATTGGGTGGAATAAATGACCATTTTATTCCTTGATTGAGATATTTGGGTACAACTTCAGCCGAAGTAGCCTTCAGAAAAGTGGAGAACTCCTTTTGCAGCGCTCTATCGGCACCAACAAAATTGCGTCCGTTATCGGAAAAAACCTTTTTTGGGAGTCCTCGCCTTCCTACAAACCGTGCAAAAGTCGCTTCAAAGGCTTGAGTGCTCAAATCAGAGCATAATTCGAGATGTATGGCTTTAGTCGTGAAGCAGACAAAGACGCATACATAGCCCTTTGTGGAGGGTGCTTTTCGCAAAGACGATGTCTTCAATTGAAAAGGGCCTGCAAAATCCACTCCGACAACAGTAAAGGGTGGTGAATAATCAACTCTTTCGGGTGGCAATGCCGCCATAATCTGTTGTCTCGTGCGCTGTTTGTAAATAACGCACGCCTTACATTGGCGTAAGCAGAGCTTCACTTGATCTTTTAGTCGAGGAATATAAAATTCTTGTCGAATCATTCTCAACATTAATAAGTGTTCGGCGTGAAGAAGTAATTTATGTGTGAAGCGAACTAATAGAGTACAAAATGAAGAATTTGACGGAATGATTATAGGGTGTCTCTCGTTATAAGTTAGGGTGGCGTAAGCCAAACGACCGTTAACTCGCATAACGTGTTGTAGATCTAGAAATGGGTTTAACGAGAGCAAAGCGCTTTTGCGCGAAATGGGTTGAGAGTTAAGTAGTACAGCATATTCTTGTGAATAGTGTTTTTGTTGTGTTAGAATGATAAGCACAGTTTTTGCATGTGCTATTTCCTCTTGGGTTAACTCTCCGTTCATACGATCCTTCTGTTGACAGTTCTTGCAAAATCGCAGAATAAATGCGGTCACTCGAAGAGCGCGCGAAAAACATGAGAAACGAGATAGAAAATCTTCATTTTCAGCGTCAGTGTGGAAGGTTTCCACTTTTCTCATTTCAGGTGGAGAAACAGTGGATAGGGTTTTCTTTGGCCAGTGTTCATCAGTATTTTTCAGCCAGTGCGGTCTCATTTCTTCATTTTCAGCGTCAGTGTGGAAGGTTTCCACTTTTCTCATTTCAGGTGGAGAAACAGTGGATTGGGTTTTCTTTGGCCAATGTTCATCAGTATTTTTCAGCCAGTGCGGTCCTTCCCACCACAACAAGCTGACAGACAAATCACTCAAATTGAGGCCTCGGGTGCCTAAATCGGCTGGATTCTCAGCTGTGGGTACATGTCTCCATGTAGAATTACCAACGTTGTTGATAATTTGTGAGATCCTATTGGCAACATATGTTTTCCAATGATGGGGTGGCTTTTCCAGCCAGGCCAAGACTATAGAAGAATCTGACCACAGAGTAATTCTCTTATAGGGTATGTGAAGATCGTCTTTGACTGCTTTCAGCAATTTTGAAAGTAACACAGCAGCGCACAATTCTAATCGCGGCAAACTGATAGTTTGCAACGGAGCGACTTTACTTTTTGCAACTAAAAGATGCGTAGCAAAGTCGTTATTCGATAGCTTAGACCGAATGTACAGAGTAGCGCAATAGGCTTTTTCTGATGCATCGCAGAATCCATGAATTTCCATTTCATGTTCAGGATGTGTTTCAATCCATCGTGGAATTTTAAGGGTGTCAATAGTTGACAAATTTGAAAGGAAAGAATTCCACTTCATCAGAGATAGTGGCTTAACACAAGTGTCCCAATCATCCCCTTCGAGCCATAATTGCTGCATGAGGATTTTTGCTTGGATTATTAAGGGTGTCAACCAGCCGGCTGTGTCGAAAAGACTCGCGATCGATGAAAGCATTTGCCTTTTCGTGATAGAGGTGGTAGTAGCTATGGGTTTGACTGTATAGTGAAACGAGTCAGAAATTGCATTCCACCTGATACCTAGGGTTTTAGTTTGACTTTTTTTAGACTCAAGAACGCCTTGGGTTAGGTCTTCTAATGGAGTTTGATCGAGTTTTGAACAAAATTTAATTAGGTCATCGGACCTAAAAATGAAAATCGAAGCAAGTTTCACCTTCGCAGAGTTTACGGCCTCGTTTTCGCTTTGAGACATTTTGAAAAAAGAGAGATTGAATAAATAAGAGTTTTAATCAATAAAAAACTGCAAGAGTCTGATTTTTCGACTATAGAATTCGAGAAAGAGTAACGAAAAAAAAAAAATTTTTTTTTCCTATATTTGAGGTTCCAAAAATTCTTGTTTACACCGACTGTAGGGTGTAAGACTTTTTCTCTTCAACGTGAGTTTGAACAAAAATGAAAATAATTTTTTTTAAAATTTTTTATTTAGTATTTTGAGGTTAAAGAAAATTTGATCTTTTTTTTTCGTGAGGGTATTTAATTCGGTTTTCCTAATTAAATAATTGCAAATAAGAAAGCTGAAAAAGAGTTTATATGAACGTAATATAATATTTGCAATATAAATGTCGCAAGCCAACCGCCTATCGCCGACCGTAGGGTGCACTGTTCGATCGCAAATCAAAGTGCTTTGCCTATGCACAATTTGACTGCACCAAATGCAAAAGTAGAAAAAACAACCAAAAACAAATTTAATGTGTACCAAATGGTATAAGCGTTATATACGAATTCAACGAAAAAAAAAGAGAGAAAGAACAAAAAGCCAAATTTTTTTTTTTTTTTCTTTGGGTGCTGCTAAATTTGCGTATTACAGCAAAGAATTGATCTTTCTATTTGATTTTAGGTTTGCTTTTTCTTCTTTTATGCGTGTACTAATTTTCAGTAAAGAGAGCGTGGGACAAAAAAAAAAAAAACAACCGTTTGTAATATGAGCTGTACTTACTGCTATTTAGCAGTCTAAGTACAGGTGCACTGTAAGTATGTATGTATATAGTTACGAAGTGCAACGACCGTTCTTTTTCTTCGTTCTTTTGTTATATATTAAGTTGGCGCGCTTTTTAGCGTGGTCAACTCTCTATACAACTTATGTAAATATAGATTTCCGTTATTTATGAAATTTATAGATATATATGGGTATATGTAGAGTTTCCGTTATTTTCCGTTAGAGTTCCTTTTCATTGATTTGCAATCGGCTTGAACAAATGAATTTTAGGAAGAATAATTTTTTTCTTAGCTAAGTGGACTGTAATTTAAATGTTAGGAAAATAACGGAAATTCCAAATGGGAACAGAAGCGCTTTTCCGCTTATCCCGTTTAACTTTACGTGTATATGTATGTATATATGTGTATGTTAAATTTTTTTTTTTTTTTTTTTTTTTTTTTATAGTGAATTTTCGATACAGTACCTGGCCATAACGGGTATACTACCAATTTTTTGTTTTTTGTAAAAGAGGGGTCTTTTATCTCCTTATCTTCGCCTTAGCAGCGACCGCACCAACAGCAACTTCCAAAATCGTGTGACTAGCA
This sequence comes from Chlorops oryzae, assembly GCA_020466095.1. Classification (NCBI taxonomy): domain Eukaryota; kingdom Metazoa; phylum Arthropoda; class Insecta; order Diptera; family Chloropidae; genus Chlorops; species Chlorops oryzae. Next base: position 46,385,870 of record CM035807.1, on the reverse strand, counting down.
ACGGGGATGTTGCAACCAAACTTCTTCCTTCTGGGTGGTTCCTTTTATTTTGTGTCCGTTTAATTTTTAGTTCTTTTTTTTTTTTTTATTATTATTATTACGCGCCGTGTACCGCGGAGTTTGATTTTTTTTTTTTTTTTTTTTTTACGTACAAAAAATTGATTTTCTTTTAAGTTTCTGTTTTTTTTTTTTTTTTCCAAAGTGGTTTTTTCAAAGACCAGACTTTTCTTTTTTTTTTTTTTTTTGAAAGAGGTTTGGGGGCTTTTTGTTTCAACAAACACAACTTTTTCCAAAAAAAACAGTTTTTATTAATTTTTTCTAATGAAAGGGGTTTGAAGTTTTTTTTTTTTCCAAACAAACAGTTTAATTTTTTATCCAACTTTACTTAAGAGGGACCGGTTTAAATTTTAGGCTCGAAGGACCATGTAAAATCTCTGACTTATAGAAAATTTAAAACGATCGATTGATTTTAGGCAAAGGACGGTTTATTAGCGAATGAGCGAATTCTTCGTTTTAGGGTTTCTTATAGGGTTTTACAAGGCAAAGAAAGAGAACAGTGAGTGTATGCAAATGAGTCGATATAAGGCAAAGAGTAGTACTTAAAATGAGTTTATACAATGCAAGAGTTCGCACAAAGAAAGAGTACTTAGATAAATTTATACAATGCAAGAGCTTTCGCTAGGGGTGTTGAATTCAATTTATCTCATAATTCATCATATTTCATTTAATTTCATTTATTTCATTTAACTTAATTTCGAGGAGCGTCGACATACATTCAAATATAAATGTTTTTTTCAGTTTGAACTATGTTTTCGAAATGCCCATTTTATGGCCTCCAATGCCCACCCAATAACTTTTTTTGCCCACCCCCCCAAATTAAGATATTTCAATTTTCACTTAAAGTGTTCGCCTTTTAGAGTGAACAGACGCTTTCGCCTTCAATATACAATCATATATAAATGTTTTTTTCAGTTTGAACTATGTTTTCAAAATGCCCATTTTATGGCCTCCAATTCCCACCCAATAATTTTTTTTTCCCACCCCCCCAAATTAAGATATTTCAATTTTCACTCAAAGTTCAAACATAGTTCAAACTGAAAAAAACATTTATATATGATTGTATATTGACGGCGAAAGCGTCTGTTCACTCTAAAAGGCGAACACTTTGAGTTAAAATTGAAATATCTTAATTTGGGGGGGTGGGCAAAAAATGTTTTTGGGTGGTCATTGGAGCTCTCGGAATGGTCATTCTAAATCACCGCTGGAAATTTAAAAAAAAAATTTATTTTAAAACTTTTTGCGACCAACTATCGAATATCATACTTCAAAGGGTCACTTGGGGTAAAAGTTGAAAAATCTCCATTTTTGGGGGTGGGCAAAAAAAGTTATTGGGTGGGCATTGGAGGTCTTAGAATGGTCTTTTCGAAGAAGAATTCAAAATATGGAAAAAAAATTTTGCGGCTGCGTGAAGTTGGCCCAAGCATTTTCAAAGGGGTTTTTCCCCTCTTTGGGGGTGGGCAAAAAAAGTTATTGGGTGGGCAAAAAATGGGCATTTGGCTCCATTGGTTTTAATCGATTTGGAAATTTTTTTTCGCCAAGTTCCCACAGCTCTAAACTGGTACAAACCTTTTCAATCAAAAAAAAAAAATTTTCCTTCAACTTCGATGTCAGGTTCACAGAGCTAAATATTTCCGATTAAATTAGAATATGTGAAAATACATATATGGTCGATTGCGTTAATATCTGGGGAGTAGTGTAAATTTAAAACCATGCCTTGAGTGGGCTTGGTCGTTAGTAAAATAACTAGACTTTCCGAGAGAAAAAATAAAGATGACTATGATTCGAAATTCGATTTATACATCGAAAACTACTTGTAGCCATTGTAATAAATCAAGTATTATAATATATGTGCTCACTAAAAGTAGCAAAAGCATTGTATAGTGGTAAAGAAGCAAAAATACAAGAACAAAATACATGCAAAAAGTTTCGCCACAAATCCTGCTACCCAAGTCGTACAGTGTGGGAAAGCCTGTCAAAATGCTATATGGCTCCAAATGATGTGGTGAAGTTGAGTAAAAATCAGCTCACTGTCAAAAACAAGTAGAAGAATTTGCGAGTTTTAAACATGCCGTAAAATTATATTATGACCCTTTTTAGATAAGATTGAAGTTGGAAACACCAAAGTAGAGAAGCTCCTTCATTTTAGAGTACGTTTGAGCATCTGCGACCCTCGCAAATTAATATTCAATATTGCACTTAAGTTGAACGATTTCGTGAGCGATGCACAAATACTCTAAGCGCAAAGCTTTTATCGATACTGAACCGAGTACTCAAAAGAATTCTTAAAACGTAGTAAATCGATCTGCAGAACCTAAGCTTATCATACAGGCATGGAGGAGTTTTAGAGACAATCAATTTGTGTAAAAAAAACCACATTCCGGTAACTTAGATAGTCCATAAGATTCAACCCGAGTATTTCCCGACTCCACTGCGTGATGTGATCATATCTACGCAGACCGAAAACGTATCTTGTGGCAAAGTTAAATGCTACAAGTAGCTTGTGCAACGAGATAGAGTCTAACTTAGGAAAGACAGTACAAAAATAATTTATGTGCGGCATTATCAACATCTTTATTAGGTACTTTCGTGCAGGGTGCTCAAAAATTCGCTCGCGAACGATTAAAAATACGATCTTTCTCACATTAGCTCGTTTGGCGATTGCATTCAACAGTGATAAATTCTTCAGCCAACGAGCAATCGCGAATACATTGTCTTCGTACGTTCGTTAGCACGAACGCTCTTTTTGTACGTTCGCTCGTTCTCAGTGTGCATTGATAAACTCGGCGCAAACATTCTCTCACTAACGAAAACAAAGGCAGCGTTGTCGCGATTGCTCGTTTGCTGAAGAATTTATCACTGTTGAATGCAATCGCCGAACGAGCTAATGTGAGAAAGATCGTATTTTAATCGTTCGCGAGCGTTCGTTTGCGGTGTGTATACATGCACTCATCGCATTCAATCCAGTGTTGCCAGGTTGAGGGATATTTCCCATTTTGACGGAATTTTTGCACCAAATATTGGCAAAAGGGAAAAGGGGATTTTCTTTGCTTTGTTGAATACGATAGAGGGATTTTTCAATAATCGATACAAAGCCCTAAGTGGATCATCCACATTCGAGCAATCTTCTGCGAGCGGCTCGGATCGATGCAATGCTCGATCGTATGTGGTAATGTTGGTTGATGAATTGGCTCGCTTACAAAACCTATTACGATCGAGCATTGCATCCAGCCGAGCATCTCGCAGGAGCATGCTCGAATGTGGATGTGATAACGAACTTTTAGTACATATTTATTGTTAATATGTATATACATTAGGGCTGCTCTTAATTCCCGAAATGGAATTTCAATCGGTCTCAGGGTCCAGAAGTGTTCCATTGGACATGGAGGAGAAACGTGAGAAATTTGGAAGCAATCGGATAACGGGAACCCGTGGCAGTTTTCAATTGAAGTTTGGGAAATTGGCAAAAATAGAGAGGAAACGGCCCTTAACTCCCCACAAGGCGCCCCTACGGATATATAACGTATGGCCAACCCCCATTATTTTTTTACTCCGAACATTTTTTCTGAACAAACCTACCCCCTATCTCCCCTCCTTAAGGGGGCTCCCATACAAAAATACTTTTTTAAAAACTTTTCCCCCCATCTTCCTAACTAGCCCCAGAGTGCTCCTAGAGGAGTCAAATGTATGACCGACCCCCATTAACTTTGTCCCCCTAACATTTTCTCCGAACATACTTAACCTCTATCTCCCCCCCTTAAGGGGGCTCCTATATAAAACTACCTTAATTTGAGCAAAAAATCATACAAAATGGCCGTCACTACAGTCAAACCCCTCCTAGGGGGCTGATATATATGACCGACCCCCATTATTTTTTTACCCCAAACATTTTCTTCAAACATACCTACCCTCTATCTCCCCTCGTTAGGGGGGTCCCCATACAAAATTAGGCTTAAATTAAAGAAAAATGCCTCACGAACTTCAATCTATAATATAGATGCCGTAGGAACAAGAAAGAGCATGTTCAGCATGCATATTCGAAAAATTTACAAAATTACCTTTTAAACGAGCCTAATATGAAGAATATTGGATTAGTTTTTGGTGTGTTTTAATAATATGATATATTTTATTACCTTTTTTGTTTTTAAACTGAATTTTGGGTTCCATCCCCTAACTGGCCAAATAATGACCCTAGTAGAAAAAAAATATATTTTCGAGTCAAATGCCGCAAACCTCAATCTATGACGAGTTTTTTGAGACTATAACCATTAAAATCGGTTAGTAGTTTCTATTCATAAAATTAATTCAAAACAAATATTTTTTGAAACGCATTATTCACTGTTTTTAAGTTCGTTTCTTGAGTCTTTGCATGCGTACAGACCGAGAGAGACATGCGAGGTTTTGCGAGGTTTGTTCAGAAAAAATGTTCGGAGTAAAAAAATAATGGGGGTTGGCCATACGTTATATATCCGTAGGGGCGCCTTGTGGGGAGTTAAGGGCCGTTTCCTCTCTATTTTTGCCAATTTCCCAAACTTCAATTGAAAACTGCCACGGGTTCCCGTTATCCGATTGCCTCCAAATTTCTCACGTTTCTCCTCCATGTCTAATGGAACACTTCTGGACCCTGAGACCGATCAGAAACTCGCTACAAAATTTCTCCATAGAGTTAAGAGCAGCCCTAATATACATATATCATATTCTATATTTCACTTTGGGGTTGTAAAAGAAATTTTCAAAATTAGAAAGTTGGGCGTGGCTAAAATTCACGTGAAATTCGAATGGGACATAAACCAAATTTGTCATGTATGCTTGCTCTTGATAATAAACATCCTCTCCAAAAATTTTAGCGATCGGCCTATTATTATAATTAGGGGTGGCAAGAGGGCAGTTCTCATGAAGAAATAGAACAAAAATGAGGCACTTAATGGCCTTTTAAATCTCCCCACCAACTTGCCTTAATAGTAGTGGTCTTGAGGCCTTTTCAAACGTACAATTTCTTAAAATAAAATATGTAATTTTGCGCAGCTACCTTAAGGTTTTAATGTTAAGAAATATTGCGATGATCAACATTTTGTTCAGGAAAAATATGTTTTTGTTTGAGGGGATTTTCGTGGGAAATTTCTGTCGGTCACTGAGAGAAAAAAGGGATTTTTGTTTGGTTTTCGAGGGAAATTTGGTTCTGAAGTACTGGCAACATTGAATTTCAATCTCTCGCGAGCGAAGACGCAGGCAACAGGAATGAAAAATTAGAATTTTAAAATGTACCTAATTTCACAAAATAATCAACCTTTTTGGGCACCAACGGACGGACCTCAAATTATTAGCCCTTTATTTTTGGTTTTTATGGAAAAATGTTTTATTAAAAACATAACGCAAATTCAGTATATACCTACTACACAAACGTAAAAAAAAAATAGCGCTACTAACATTTTTGGAGATAACTTTGTTCAGACTTATAATAAGTACTCGTAAAGTAGTACAAATAAGAATAATTTCGGATCTTAACATTAATATCAATCGCGTTATCTTGTATGTATGTAATTCTATACGCATTTAGGCGAATTCGCTTTCATATTTTCCTATTTTAGTTCCTACCTATATTTATTTCATAAGACTTGAATTGCGTTTATTTTTTAATATAAAACAAAATGGAAAAACATGTCTCATTTCTTCGTTGTGGAGGGGAAAAAAAACTTTATAGCTAAAACGATCGATCGCGATCTATTAAAACTTCCGTCTTCACATTGTTAGTTACTGAACGAGTTTGAACGCTCGCAATCGACGAACGCTCGCGAACGCTCGCGATCGATCAAAAATTCAATCTTCACAATATGAGTTACTGAACGAGTTTTAGAATGAACGCTCGCAATCAACGAACGCTCGCGAACGAACGAACCAACGAAGATTTCGTCGGCATCTTTTCGTTCGTGATTTTTACGAACCTTGCGATTGCTCGTGAGAGATTGTTAGTGCTTACGTTCGTAGCGCTGCTTTATCACTCGTGAGAAATTGCAACCACTCAATTTTTTGCCGCGATTAGTTGTGAGAAAGAGCGTATTTTAATCGCTCTCCGCACCCTGCTTTCGTGTTTCGGTTGGTGTAAAATCAGCAGAAAACCACAAGTTTCTCAGTATATGATACATTCTTTTGACAGCTAGATTTATATGGTTCCTCTTTTAAAATTTTTAGCATGGTTCCATTTTTTATTGAATGAAGTTTTAATTAACTGATTTTAGGTTTAAATTAGTGTCTTTTTTATTTTTCGATAGTTATATAATATTTTTGTATTTTGAATATTTTCTTTCAAATAAATTCTTTTTTTTTCAAGTATTACCATATTTGTGTTTTTTACGAATTGAAGTATAATCTCTTTTTATATATAACATATGTACTTGTTATTCTCTCAAAAAAAAAAAAATGTTTTTTTTCTCATATTCTTTTCGTCCAAATAGTAAAAAGTGTTTCATAAGCGCAAAAATACTTATGCTTTCAAGGTATTGATTTCGAATGTTTGAGAGCAGACCCTTCTACAAATTTCTTATTTAGTGCTTTTATTCTGGAGAAAAACTTTTGCATTACATTCGGACTTTTAAAATACTCGTGGCACGTCAACTCTCTAACTTCTGATTCTTCATTTAGGCTTACTTTTTTAACTGATACCTTCTAATGGCGATTTCTATCTCTATCTGGTGGGATTCCTTTCAAAATATCTTCAACTACTTCTTTATTACCATTAGTACTACCTCTTCTAGTACCACAAGAATTATTCTCAACGTCCTTGTCGAATTCAACTTCTTTATTACTATTTTTACCATAAAAATAACCCTCGAACTCCTCGTCGAACTCGTACTCCAATACATTCGACTTTTTATTCACAACATCCCCACCGCTAGATAGTCCCTCTTTATCATTAATTTCTTTTTTCTCGATTTCCTTATAGTCCAACACTAATTTCTCGCAAATCGGTGCGACTTTCGCTTCCCTCGCTTGGGTCATAACTGTCTCTGCAATACAAATCTTAACGATGCTGGGAACGACGAGTTGAAGTGACTGTGATTGACTTAGCTCTGAATGCATAATCTCTACGTTTTTCTGAATGTCTATATTTTCACCAAATCTGCTTTTTCCTGAATCAGTTCCTATTTTCAATACATCTGACTTCATCAAACTTTTATCCGGCCCAGTGTCCACTAACAAGGCAACCCTATCATCTACAGCTTGTCCGCAAGGAAATACTATAAACGCGTCGTCTGGCACTGAACTTGAACATTGCGTATTAAAGATTTCTAATCAGGTTCCTACAAGGTTCTTTAATTTGGCTATTTAACCATTTGCTTATTTCATTGCTCAAACTAAATTAATTTTCCTTTAAAATTGCGAAGTTATGTAACACAAAAGATAAAAATAAAACCAAAAACTGGTTCTTATTTTCGTTTTTACTTTTTGCAATTTCAGCAGTTTTCTCACTTAGTGTTTCTACTTTTTGGGAATGAAAATAAGTTAATACATCTGCTTGTTCATCTAATTTTGATAGTTTAAAAATTTTTGAAGTTTTAATTTCTCTGTTAATAACTGGCATATCACTTTCGTAAAAGTGAACCACGACATTGTCGTTGAAATGAGTCCTTTGTTTTTTCTTTTAAAAAAACATTCTTTTTTACTGTCTATTTTTATACATGTGATAGGTTTTTCTTTTTCAAAATTCCTTTTTCTAATTCCTCTAATTCTGTATAATTATTTGATTTGTCTACTGTTGTATTCAAATTTAAAACTTGATTTGGCCCTTGATATGCTCAATTTGTCTGGGCATTCCGGTCTGTCGGCCAAAACCGGGCCGCTGGGGGTTTTCCTGATTGAAAAAATTCAAAATTCTTGTGGTTTTTGAATAAAATTTGTTTGCCATAAATTTATTAATATGATTTTCCCTGTTTCGACTTTCTCCTCCATTAGGCTGTGCCCCATTCTGGAACTGCCTTGCTTCTGTAATATTTTTCTCCTTTTTTCGTGTGCAAAATATTCCACAAAATTCCACAAATTTTACAAAAAAAGTTCTCATCTTACTGAAACACGTACTCTCTAAATGTCCATTTCTTCCGCAATAAGTACATGATTTCTAAATTTGACTTGTAGTCCTCATATTGCACCGTACGCTATATTCATGACCATACTAGTCACAATTTGTGCAATAAGGCGTGTTCCTTCTTTTTTTTAGCAGAAATCCCAAGAATGACCTTTAATCTTGCAAAAGGAAAAATGAATTGGTTAATTTTCTACTATGGGTGTTATATCTACAAATTTATTAGTATAACCTCTTCTAAAATTTTCTGCGTGATCCTCCAAATCCTTTGCTATTGCTACCCTTGTTAAATTAACCGGAGACATTTTTTGATGTGTTGTAGGCGTTTAGTTCATTTCCCGTTTCGAATTAATAAGGATTGTTCTATCAGACAGGACTCCGAGCAATTAAATCAGTTACAAATTTTTACTTACCATTTTCGTTTTATTTATTCTGCGCTTCTGGAATGTTGAATGTGTTGATTGATGTGTTCTTTTCCTGGGAACTTTTGAAAAACATTTAATTTTTATTTATTCTGCGCCACATTGCTTGGTGTAATCGTTGATTTAATTTTCTTGTGCTTGGTAACTGTTACCGTCGATTCTTGTAAAACAAAATTATTTCAATACTTCTGCCTAGACGCCAGGATTCTCAAAAATATATTAACTTGCGTTTTAAAATTTATTGCCATGTGTTTTACCATACAATCGTGCTAATGAATTGATCGGCTGTTGTTGGTAGCAACTAGTCGCTAATTAAAATTGACACAATTCCAATTCCAGGCGAGCTTCGTTTATAGCCGTTTATGTAGGCGAGCGGGGGCATGTTGTAACACTTTTTGGTCTCTTGGCTATGAAAGCTTACTTGTTTGGTATTAAGGAAATCTAGCAGTACTATTCCAATCAACAACTATTCAACTATCAATTTCAAATAAAATTGTAGCCAAACTTATAACGACTTTTTGTAGAAACGGCTTTGATGAAAAACTGACGAGTGTTACAACTTACCCCATGGTTGGGGCTAGTTGTAACAGGCTGGGGGCAAATTGTAACATAAAGAATTAAAAACCGTTTTAATGTTTTATAAAGATTTATTTGGAATAAAAACTTCAGACACGCCCAAACAGGTTTTAACTTTTAAGTTTTATTTGAAATCGAACAGAAAAATATACAAAATTAATAAAAAGTTAACAAAAACATATTCATTGTTTACTAAAAGTATTTTGGATTTAAACCCTAGGCACTTTACGACAAACTTAGACTTTAATATTTAATTCTTAGGTAATCTTATAGAAAAATATAAAAAAAATAACAAAAACATTATTTCTTCAACCAAAAAGGAACTTTAGGCTCACAGCCATTACAAATTACATGGTACAACTAGCCCCGTAAAAGTGTTACAGCATACCCCACAGCAAGATTTTTTGAAATAACTTCTATTAAAAAAAAATCGCTTACTTGACGTAAAATTACATTTAACTATAATAAAACTAAGGACATGTTTAGTATATTTGTAAAAATCAACAACTGCTAAGCTATTTCAGTTTAACGCAAATCAATTTCGAAGAAACAAAAAAAAAGTCAATTTCCTTGCTTTTTCGGAGCGCCTGTACAGCACCGCTTCGTAAGCCGTCCGACGCGCGGTCAGAAGCGCTTATGTGATGCATTGCGTATTAAATAGTAGGTTAGCTTGAAAATCAAACAAATATTCTTTTATTTTGTAGGTCAAAAATGCATGTTACTACTTGCCCCTGTTACAACTAGCCCCCCGCTCCCCTATGTACACTTTGAATATTAAATTATGTCTTCAGTATCTCTTCTAAGCTTTCTTGCCCAGATATATTGGCAAGATATCCTTGACAATATAATCTTTGCTCAAAAATTACAATGTCGCATGCAGCATAATAAGCATTTTTGCCCTGTGGTAGCAACTAGTCGCTAATTAAAATTGACACAATTCCAACTTAGCAAAATGCGCCAAGCTGCATAGCGATCAATATAATTTTTTGTTCAAAGCCTTGAGGAAACTGAGTTCTTATCGAACTGAAAGTCAGTCGAATACCGGCTGCACCAATTAATGTTGGAATCTAAGGAAGCAAAGCGCTCAGACGGGGTCGAACGTATAAACGTTCCTTTATTCCAATGCTGAGATATAGGAAACCAAGCGCTAAGACAGTGTCGAGCGTATAATAGTTCCTACATTCCCTTTTAAATAAAAGATTGTACCTAATATGCCATTCAGACGAGCATCGAAATCCCGGGATTTCGGCACTTGGATTTCGTGAAATCCATATCGAAATCCAAGCGTTCACACGACAATATCGCCATTGAGAGGATTTGGTTTGACAGCCATTCATCTGTTTGTAGTGCTGCCAATTGTAGGGAAATTTCCTTAAAATTTTTTAAGGGATTTTTTTAAACAAAAAATGGCTTTTAGGGAAAAAAGAACAGATATCTTAAAATCGGCCAATGTACGGAATATGTGATGTATTCCAAAATATTTAATAAATTTTTTATAAATTTAGTTTTTTTATTATATATCATAAAATTAAAAAGACAAAATAAATACTATGCCAACCTGTGTTTATGTGAAAAAATTCGGTCGAAGCTATCGTTAAGCGTCGATAGTCTACAAATTTGAAAATTGAAATAGTATTTGTATAGCCTTTTTTGAATAAATTGAAAACTGTTTTATTTACCGCTACAAGATAAAGCCTATTCATATTTTTAATGAAATCATTTTTACTTGAACCACAACAAAAAAACTTAATTTTTGAAAGAAACTTCTTATATTTGAAAAAAAAAAAACAAAATTTTAAATGACTTTAGTACGATTCGGAGTTCCAGACTACCCTGAAAGATTCTCAAAAATATTAGCCTAACATATTCATGGCTACTCATACATTTTTGTATGCAAGAGGCATATTATATAAAAAAATATATAACGATATTTGTGGTAGGGAAAAACGTAAAGACTTGTGGGGATTTTTTTTTAGTTTGTAGGGAATTTTTCGTTTGCGTGTGACAGCATTGCCCATTTGTTTACTTTGGTCTTTTCAAAATTTGACAGTAGTGTTGCAGCATTTCTTCGATACATATCGAAAAACTCAGAGTTGCATTCAGTTTGTACCGGATTTCTCTTGGGATTTCGTTGAAATCCAATTTCTGAGCGGATTTCGTTTGACATTCATTTGTATGGGAAATCCCCTGGATTTCGACTGGATATCGGCTGAAATCCTCAAAAGTGGCGAAATCCCGGGATTTCGATGCCGTCTGAATGCCATATAAGGTTTAATCCATAATCCTCCAGAAATTTCAAAATATTAAAGTTGGTATGACCTACAAGGAATTTCGTACTCATCTCAAATCATCTCATGCATTTTCTTATTAATTAAGGTAAATATATTAGTGTCCGACCGAAGGTTCTGTTTCGGTTTCGGCCGAAACTGAGTTAGCAGCCGAAGATTCGGTTTCGGCAAAAAATCTTGTTTCGGTCGAACACTAGTACTGGTGTTTGAGCGTGTTTTAAAAATTATTTAAATTTATAGGCTTTGGGGAGTGCTTAAACCGAATCTGCGATCAGAATTTACGCACCACACTCAGAGTTTGCCCGTGCACCACCCACCACCCCCAAAGGGTGAATTTTCTAGGATACATAACAAGGAGATTAAGATATCCATCCCTATGATTTTTGGAATGCTAAACACGAACTTGAGGTCAAAATTTACGCACAACCCGAAATTTTGTCTCAACACCCCTCAGAACATTATAGAAATTTCACCCTTTGAGGTAGGCGATTAGGGTTTTGTGGTAAAATCAAAGGCTGTGGGTAAATTCTCAATGACGTTACTTAAACCGTTCGACTGCTGTGGATTGTTCCCGTTCACAAAAGGGGGTGAGGGTGAGCGGGGTGGGAAAAAAAATGCCAAACATTTTTTCTTTTGTGGCTCTTATTTTATCACTAGCCATTTTGAATCGGCGAAAAAATTTTTCAACCATTGCTCCCTTCTGCACGTATTAATTTTATGATTTTTTAGATCAGATATATAGCTTTTTCTGCACTCTTTGTATTTTTCCAATCAGCTACACAAGGATTTTTTTTTTTGCTTCTTTAATCGGACTCCAAAAGCTGGCCGTACATATTCCGGCCTCCGATCTTTTTTTTTTTGTGGACCCCACCCCCTCTTTGGAAAGTTTGCCAACCAGTGGCTAGCGCAGTGCTCGACTCCGGAAAGCCATGCGGCCGTTGCGGGGGTAACGTTGCGTGCTCCAAGAAACATAACTGCAATTCTCCTATTCCGAAGAAAAGCTTCAGAGCGTGTGCGAAAAGGAATAGAGCGCATGCGGTACTTACGCATGGCTTTCAGCTTGCTGCAAACAACATAACCTGTAATTCTCCTATTCCGAAGAAAAGCTACAGAGCGTATGCGGCACTTGCGCAAGGCTTCCAGCTAACTTCAAGAAACATAACATGCAATTCTACTATTCCGAAAAAAAGCGTATGCGTATACTGAAAGATCATATGAAAGAGGGGACGTTTAGCTAAAGAGGATTGGATGTTAAGGTAATCAAGCTTTAATTGTAAAATTTAATGCATTGGTAAATAGCTATCAATCAGTTATTGTTTCTTCACTCGCTTGTTCTGTAGGATGAATACCCCAATAATAATTTTTCTTTACCCTTCTCGAGAAGTCTTTCGTCAGCTTGGTAATTATTAAGAACGCGTAGCCGTTTACCATATGGATTCGGCGACCTTATACTAAAACGTGTCATACATCGAGTTAACGTATGTACTAGTGTCCGACCGAAGGTGGATTTTAAGCCGAAGCCGAAGCCGAACAATCGGCAGAGTTGAAGACTTTGGCCGAAGACCGAAGGCCGAAGCCGAATGCAAAACATTTTACAGTAAGGAAACAAAATCAGTCTTTATTCATTTGACAAGCACAAAAAAAAAAAACGCTCAAATTTTCTCTAAATTCTTTCGCTTTAGTCGCCCACAAAGTGAGAATTTACGGCAATAATTCACTAGTGTAAAAGGTCTCAATGAAGCAATTGAAAATCTATCGTGACTTTTTTACTTCCATTAAAATGCAAAAATATTCGGCTAAAATATTCGGCTTTTTCCAGCCGAAGCCGAAGATTAAGAATTGGCCGATTATGCCGATTACCGAAGCCGAACCTTCGGTCGGACACTAGTATGTACATCATTTTCTTTTTGCTTTTGTCCAATGCATAAAATTAAATAGCTTATTTTCAAACATTTGTATTATGGTGGCCCTTCCGGCAACGGATTCATGTTAGAAATAATAAAAAAAAATTTTTTTGTTCCAGAAGTCCCTAATCGGAAATCGTTTGGTGGGGGCTTATCGTCCTTGAAGTCCTGTAAAAATTGAAAAAAATTCATAAAAAGCTTTATAACTGTCCCAGAGTTGCTCGTAGAGGGGTAAAATGTAAGACCAGCCCCCATTAATTCCCGCCCTCCAACAATTTTTCTGAAAAAATCCTTCCATTATCTCCCCTCCTTAAGGGGGCTCCGGTACAAAAATAATATTTTTATATTTTTTCACCCCACCGTCCTAACTAGCCCCAGAGTGTCTCTAGAGGAGTCAAATGTATGACCGACCCCCGTTCACTTTGTCCCCCTAACATTTTCTCCCAACATACCTACCCCTATCTCCTCTCCTTAGGGGGGAAACCACACTAAATTACCTTAATTTTATCAAAATTTCATACAAAATGGCCGTCACTATAGTTATACCCCTCCTAGAGGGATGATATGTATGACCGACCCTCATTATTTTTTTACCCCAAACCTCTTCTCAAACATACCTACCATCTAACTCCTCTCACGAACTCCAATCTAAAATATAGATGCCGAAGGAACAAGAATGAGCATGTTCGGTATGCATATCGAAAAATATACAAAATTACCTCTTAAACGAGCTTAGTATGAAGAATAATAGATTACTTTTTGATATGTTTTATTAATATGTAAACATATTACCTTTTTATACCCGACACACTCTGTCTCGAGGGTATATTGCGTTTGTGTGGTTGTGTGTAACACCCAGAACCAGTCGAGATAGACCATGCAAAATATATATAGAAATGATCAGCATCACCAGGAGATTCGATTTAGACATGTCCGTCCGTCTGTCTGTCTGGCTGTCCGTCTGTCTGTCTGTATACAGTTTTCTTATCGAACGAGTTGAGTTATCTTGACAAAATTTTGTATGAGTCTTTACGACGACATGAGTAAGAACAAGTTCGAGAATGGACCCGATCGGACCATTTTTAGGGGTATCTCCAGTACTAGGGTCTGTTACGAAAATCACAAAAACTGCTCTAAAATCGAAGTTTTCAAAATATTTTGATGAAATTTGATATTTCAAAATGTTTAAAGGCAAGGAATACGATTTCCGAAAGTTTGAAAAGTGGGCGTGGCAGAATGACGTTTTTCGAAAATTGTCCCCTGCACCCGAAATTCATATGGGACTTGCACGAAATTTGGCAGTTATGCTTCCTTTGTAGCCATAAACATCCTCCCAAAAAATATCCCTCATAGGTCCATTATAAAGGGTACCTCCAGTACTAGGGTCTGTGACAAAAATCCCAAAACTGCCTCAAAATCTGACTCTTTCGAAATACTTCAATGAAATTTAGATTGTGAGCGTATATTTAAGCCTCTGATTAGAATTTCAAAAAAAAAATGAAAAATGGGGCGTGGAAAAGGGGCGGTTTTCATCAAGAAATTGAACAAAAGTCAGTATATGGGGCCTTAAAAACCTCTTGATATTAAAAATTATTTGAACATGTGTGTCTGTGTCGGGTATTCTATTGTCAGGCTCGCCTGACTATAACACCCTTACTTGTTTTGAACTGAATTTTGGGTTCCTTCTCCCAACTGGCCAAATAATGACCCTAGTATCAAAAAATTAAATTTCCGACTCAAATGCCGCAAACCTCAATCTATGACGAATTTTTTGAGAACGCAATTGTCATTCTACGAGCGACTCTGGGTCAGTTGTAAAGCTTTTCATGTATTTTTTTCAATTTTTACAGGACTTCAAGGACGATGCGCCCCGCGAAGCGATTTCCGATTGGGGACTTTTGGAACAAAAATTTTAGGACCAAAAAATCAAAATTTAAAAATAACGGTCACCTTAATATGTATATGTATATGTCTCTGCCATAAGTAAACCGAAAGCCACTTGCACTCCTTCCCTTAAATGCAGTCAAGTTTATTTTTTTGGTTTTATATAAATTTCGCAAACATAATCCCGTTATGTAAGAGTACAGGACCTTTTTTTTGTGCCGGTGTAATTAGCATTACAATCGGCAGATTATTTTTTTTTTGTTAACTTAAGTACGCTATCGTAGAAAAAATACGACCGTTAATTTTCTTTTTTTATTATTGTATATTAAATAAACTAACATTAACACTTCTCTGAATGGATTGCTAAATTGACATAAACTCTTGAGCAGGTAGGCTGACTGCCCGATGGATAGGTCAACACACTCTTTTCTCGCTACATAATTTGAAAATAATCCCACTTCCCTGCATTTTTTGGCTCAATTAACTTCGGGATGTAAAGAAATTAAAAGCAATGATTTTTCTCTGAATAGGCTACATCAGAAGTTGGGTTAAGACCAACGCCACTGCTAGAGCTAGCCTTAAAAGTTATTCTGTCATTGCTTATATACCTATTGTTCCTGGTGAGTTGAAACAACCAAAAAACAAAACGAAATCTGTGCGTAACAGTACATAAGGGTCATAAATGTTTTAAGCATAATTTCAAAAAGCTCAACGTTAAATTCTGTGGCATTATGGAATATTAGCTTAATCGAAATACATTCGACATAAGCGAAAAATTGGGCAATGGCTTTGAAGGTATAAGGAAGCCAGTGCGCTAGGGTGTGTTAATCCAATTTCAAATATCATGGTTTTGTAAGAAGCTATTTGCATTTGCTTTTTAGCTTATGTATGTATGTATTTTGAAAAATTTTTATTTTTGACAAAATCTTATGTGGACATAAGTTTGATCACATATTCTGAATTTTCAATTTAAGTGTCGGCAAATTGAAATTTTACATATGAATAAAGCGCTTAAGTAGAAAAGTTCGAGTATTTCAAAACAAGATATTTCGACTTAAGCTACTATTCCATATTGTCATAGAATTTGTAGCCGGTACTGGATTTAATCATGAAATTACATCCATGGATGCCACGTTAACGTCAAACCTTAAAGCATACCAAAAACTCGCAAATCTGTTTTTAGTATCAAGTGAATTTTTTTAATAGTAAAAAGAAAATATAAATAAAAGAAATTCTACAGTTGAAAATAGTATAATAATTTTAAAAAAATTATATACACTATACTTCCTACTACACTATTATATTTTTCCTTTTTTGGTCTTATTATTTAATTAATAACACTTGTTTACAGAATTTAAGACTTTCGCGAAAGCAGAGACGAAATTACGGTTTTTAGACTAAATTGGGATCGCTGATCACGAAAATGGCATCCGTTTTTTTTTCAAAGAATAGTTTTTGAGATATACGCAAATAACGTGGTTTTTGGTTACTCCAAAATTGCTGGCATAAGTAAAATAAAATTTTATCAGTATAAAGCAAAAAACTTTCCCCTTTGGGGTCGTCCATATATTACGTCATCTTACAGGAGGGTGGAGGGGGTCTCGCGAATGATGACGCTTGATGATGAGGGGGAGGGGGGTCAATCCGCAATGATCACGTCATCATCTCTATCTTACAAGAAAACACTATTAAACTATATTTTGAAGAAATTAATTTCTATTTACTTGTGAAATAATAAAGAGCTCAAAGATGATGTCAAACAAGGGGGGAGGGGGTTCTGGACGATGACGATTGATGATAAGGGGGAGGAGGGGGTCTTAAATGGTCAAAATCATGCTGACGTAATATATGGACGGCCCCTTTGCAGCGATATATCATTTGTTACAATCGGCGTCGTAGTTTTTGAGCTATAGACATTTGAACTTGTAAAAGTTTGACTTTTTAAGGTTTTTTTTAATTTGCAAAATTTCATTTTATTTTGTAGGTACTAAAAAATTTTTTTAAATTTTTTTCGGTAACTAAAAATGATAAACATATATTTAGCGTATATAACAAACTAAAAAAAACCAAAGAACTCCAAAATTGCTGGCATAAATAAAATAAAATTTTATCAGTATAAAGCAAAAAACTTTCCCCTTTGCAGCGATATATCATTTGCAGGCATGCCCAAAAGGCAGTCCGAAAAGGCAAAAGAGCAAAACTGAGAGAAGCTCGTGTGTGTATATAAAGCGAGAGCCCGTAAAATAAAAATCAGTCTGCGTTTCGAAATCAAAGAGAGAGCATCGCATTTTGCACAACAAATCCTTTTATATTGAAAGAACGAACATTTGAAAGCGGTGTGAGAACACTGACAAATATTTATGCATTTTTTATATTGCTTTACAAAAAAAACCGAACTAATTTTTAGGTTGGAATTTATAACTTAGGATTAGTTATATAGTTATACGTGGCTCTGGGATAGCGTAGGGGATGCGTGCTATGCTCTTGATCTCAGGGTCCGAGGTTCGATTCCCGGCACAGGCGAAACGGAGTGTAATGTTCCAAGCACTGGTTTTTCAAAAATCGCATGTTAGGGGCACACTACATAATAAGACGTACACTCACACAAAACACAAAAAAAAACTCATTGGTATCACAATGGGCTGATTAACGGCCTAAGTGGCAGCCACTTCAACCTACCTACCTACCTTTATAGTTATACTTATACTAATAGTTTTATAATAGTAATAAGATTTTATTAAATAAAAATGTTTAAAATTTAATGGGAATATGAAGTTTGTTTTGTTTTGAATTCGTTGAACAAAGCTCAATGCTTAGTTTGCTGTAAGCAAATGGGTACTCTTAAAAAGGACCATTTGCGTCAGCACTATTTAAGACTGCATGGCGAATGTGCCAATTGAAGTTCTGAAATTTGAAATTTGATTTTTGATTTTAATTTTGCTTCAATTTACTCATGATTTTTATTTTCAGTGCAAAGCACAAACCAGTTTCTGAACAAAAAAATTCATTTGAATGCTCAGTTGTACGAAGTATGCTGAACGAGTAAGACATGTGTCGCTTGTTTTCAGAAGAGAACTGATTTGTTTAATTTTTACGTTTTTGTTGTACGAACACACGCACATTTTTTGTACGCTGATTGTAGTGGTGTTCATCCCTGATCATTTGTTACAATCGGTGTCGTAGTTTTTGAGCTATAGACATTTGAACCTGTAAAAGTTTGACTTTTTAAGGTTTTTTTTTAATTTGCAAAATTTCATTTTATTTTTTCAGTACTAAAAAATTTTTTAAATTTTTTTTCGGTAACTAAAAATGATAAACTGTAGAATATAAATGACTTATCTTTATTCTAACGAATTTAAAGAAAACCGATATCGCTGGTGCTTGCACCTTCGTCTTTTATTACTCTTCAATGAATGAATGAAAAAACCAACCAGTGCTGCCACACTCATCTTCTCCAAAATCTTAAAGCTAGTTTACATTAGTATCATTTTATACTCTTAAGGCTAGTTCACATAAGTATCATTTTATACTCTTAAAGCTAGTTCACATTAGTATCATTTTATACTCTTAAGGCTAGTTCACATTTAGCTACTACAGCTCGGTCATCCTGACAAAACAATCGTCCCGATTGAACTTAGTGACATTATGCAATTTAAGTATTTATCCATGGTTTCATATTTGCCGCTTCCCAAATTCCTTCATACGGTATTTGAGTCAATTGAAAGCCTTCTATGTCCTTGATCAAATACCTGTTATTTCCCAGCACCTTATCTACACGGTAAGGTCCTTTAAATTTCGGGATGACTTTTTTGCATGCACCAGGTGTACTAACGAAATTTTTTATCATAACATATTCATCCTTACAAAATGTTTTATCCTTCCTTGATTTATCTTTATAATTTTTGTTGTAATCTTGATTTTTTTCTATGTTTTTTGAAGCTTGTTCCCTTATTTCTATCAAATCTCTCTCGCTATATTTTCCTCCCTCTAAATTCTCTAACTCTTCTTTCAAAAAATCTATAACCTGCCCTCTTTGCGGTACTCCAAATAGGAGTTTGCTAGGCGTCATTGCTATGCTTCTTTGATAAGTATTGTTCAATGCAAATTCAACGTCTGGTAGAATTTTATCCAAAGAGTACTTATTTCCTGCGTTCGATAATTTGGCAATCATGGGCGCTATGATTCTGTTTATACGCTCAACCTGGCCGTTGGCCTGCGGTGAGCCAGTCGCAATCTTTATATGTTGCACGTTTTGGTCTAATAAAAAACTCTCAAACTCTTGAGAGGTAAAAGCACTTCCTCGATCCGAGATTAACAATTTAGGGCGACTTAATATGTGAAAGTAAAACTTTAAACAATTAATAGCTTCTTTGGAGTTTGCAGAACGGACTGCAAAAAGTTTTACAAATTTCGAAAAGGCGTCAATAATTAAAAATACAAATTTCTTTTTGCATGTTTTCATAGAAATGGGACCAAAATGGTCTACATGAACACAATGGAACGGTACTGCTCCTTTGGGGATATTGTGCAACAAACCCTCGTGTTTTCCAGATTTTACAGTGAAAACTATGCATTTCAAACAGTTTGCTATATGATTTTCGAAAAATGTTCCCATCTCATGCAATAATTCATTAATTGAGATAATCATTAAATCGTCACGAGACTGCAACCACTTCAATGCTTTGCCTGATAAACGATTAGCAATCAACGCTCGCATGTTATTTGTATCCAAACTATAGCTGTCTCCAACATTTACCAACTGATTTTTCCAAAGTTTAAAATTTTCTCCGTTGAATTCTGAAACCAAATGTTTCACTTTTTTCGAAACCAACTTTTGATTCAGTTTCACTCACTGTACCGCCGCTATTTCTATTTTCTGTCTCTTTCACAAGTACAGCAAATTCTCTTCTCTGAATTTCCAGTTCTTTTTTCAACATATCCATCTCTCTCTTCAACATATCAACTTCAAAATGGCTTCTTTGCGCTTCACTTCTATTCTGTTGAATTTCGAAATCGCTGCTACCTCTCTGCTGCTGCGTTTCTTCTGACGAAATATACATGGAGTTTTCTCGAACATATACCTCTTGCACGTTCTCTAAGTCGCTGCTAGCGTCGACTTCTGCGTCAGCTTCGTCAACTTCATTTGATTCTGATGAAACTACCTTTTCTTCAACGGGAACCTCGCCTCGTTCTTCCGGTGGGATCTTCAGAAGCCGTAGGACGACTTCACTTCTGTTTCCACTACTTTTTCTGCCGAGTTTCTTCAACCAACCTCGCAATTGCGAAACTTTTAAATTATCAAACTCCATTTGATAACTCTCAAAGTTATCGCGCACACAGCTTGCTTGATTGCGATGAAGACAAAACTTTGTACCGACGTAGGCTTTTCGCCACTTCTGATGTTGTAGAATATAAATGACTTATCTTTATTCTAACGAATTTAAAGAAAACCGATATCGCTGGTGCTTGCACCTTCGTCTTTTATTACTCTTCAATGAATGAATGAAAAAACCAACCAGTGCTGCCACACTCATCTTCTCCAAAATCTTAAAGCTAGTTTACATTAGTATCATTTTATACTCTTAAGGCTAGTTCACATAAGTATCATTTTATACTCTTAAAGCTAGTTCACATTAGTATCATTTTATACTCTTAAGGCTAGTTCACATTTAGCTACTACAAAACATATATTTAGTGTATATAAAAAACTAAATTTGGATGCCATTTTCGTGATCAACGACCCCAATTTAGTCTTAAAACCATCATTTCGTCTCTGCTCTTTTTTTTTTTTGTAAACTAGTGTAGTGGATGTGAATTGGTTTTTTGTGACAAGTTTTTGAATTACTGTTGTTTTAGAAAAATTCCAGTCTAATTTTATGTGAGTAGCACGATGTTCTTTGAGTGTTTGTGGATTTGTTGAATTGTACCTCTTTCAGATATAAAAAAGTGTAGCAATCGCATGGAACTGTATATATGGAAAAATTTTCAAAAGCTGGGTGAGCGAAGTCCAAAAATATATGCAGCAATCATTAAAGCTGCGAGGACTAATTGAAACGAAAGTGCAGTTTATTAGAATTTCTGTTTTGAGTTACTTATTTTTTCTGCAATATGTAAAGTCATCATAAGACGGAATATTTACGTAAAATATATAAAAAATTCTCAACTAATGTGCTAGATAGATCATAAAAAGTTAAATTTACCTAAAACGTATTAAATTTACTCAATAAAGGCTGTGTGTCGCATACAGCTGAAACTGAAAACTGAAACTGAATTCCATACAACAGCGACTGAAACAAGTCAGTCACAGTTTTTTTCACTCGCTGTTGTATGGAATTCAGTTTCAGTTTTCAGTTTCAGCTGTATGCGACACCCAGCCTTAAGGTTGAATTTTTCCGCAAAGTTGGACAATGAAGTAACAAAACTTATTTTTCTCCAAGCGTTCCAGTTTTTTCGAGCGGTAATGTAAGTTAAGCTACTACCCAAATGCGACAAATCGTAATTTAATTTGAAATAATAAATTGCCAATTTATTCGGAGCTATAGAAATCTCAGGTCGCAATGGATTTTGAAGAAGCAGCCACCAAGTAGCAAAAAGAATCATTCAACCGTGCCACTGGAAGATGAAGCTGTATTTAAGTTTTTTGTAAGTAATACAAGGGAAATTTAAATACTATTGCATACATTTAGAAATATTCTCAGTAATACATTTGATTAGAAAGCACAAAAATTCGTTTTATAAGCAGGGCACAGAAAAATTCGGTTTGGGAACCGAAAAATTCAGTTCTTCATTTTATGGCTCGCAACGCGAACGGTTTGTTTTTCTATTCGCGAGCAAAATCTATATCTGCAAACTGAATTTTTTGAAGTCGTTTGCCAACGAACGAAAACGAGTTTTTTTTTAGAGAATGGAAAAATTCCGTTCGTGAACCGAAAAAAATCCGAAAAATGCTCGCTATGCGAATCATTCTTTTTTAATTCGCGAGCACAATTTTTACCTGTGAACCAGGGATGAAAAAATAGGTACAATTGTACCTTTTTCGGCCCTTTTTGACCTCAAAGGTACATTAGGTACAATTGCTTCGTTTTAGGTACATTGTGTTTTTCAAAGAATATTCCGGTCCAAACCAAAAGAAAATTTTTGTAATTTTTTAAAAAATCAGGCGGCAAATGGCTAATGATTTACATTGAGGTACATTGGTACCCAAAAAGGTACTTTTTTTTTTTGCGAAATTAGGTACATTTGGAAATTCCCATTTTTCATCCCTGATGTGAACTAGCTGTGAGAAGTTGGCCCAAAAATTTTTTTAAATCGCTTCAAAAAAATTGAGGTGAATGACCATTTTTTGACCACTTTTGACCACCCCTTAACTTTTTTTGACCACCCCCCCAAAGGGTGAAAAAAATTTTTGAACTTTTTCGGGCCAACTTCACGCAGCCCAAAAAATTTTTTTTTTTAAATTTAAATAGCTTTTCAAAAAGCCCTTTTCTTGGGCTCCAATGACCACCCCTTAACTTTTTTTGACCACCCCTAGAAATCGAGATTTTTTAGTTTTCCCCCAAATCACTCGTTGAAGTAAGCAGAAACTTTCGTCATCTCTATAGTAGCCTATACAAAGTTTTTTTTATTTTGAAATAGGTTTTCAGAATGACCATTTCATGGCCTCCAA
This sequence comes from Chlorops oryzae, assembly GCA_020466095.1. NCBI lineage: Eukaryota > Metazoa > Arthropoda > Insecta > Diptera > Chloropidae > Chlorops > Chlorops oryzae. The sequence goes on along the minus strand of CM035807.1, from coordinate 46,362,996 downwards.
TGGTCATCCCGTAACTTTTTTTGACCACCTCCAGAAATCCAGATTTTTCAATTTTCACTCAAAATATTCAGCCTTCGATGTAAGCAGAAACTTTCACCATCTCTATAGTACCCTATACAAAGTTTTTTTTTAATTTGAAATAGGTTTTCAGAACGACCATTTCATGGCCTTCAATGGTCATCCCGTAACTTTTTTTGACCACCTCCAGAAATCCAGATTTTTCAATTTGCACTCAAAATATTCAGCCTTCGATGTAAGCAGAAACTTTCACCATCTCTATAGTACCCTATACAAAGTTTTTTTTTTAATTTGAAATAGGTTTTCAGAATGACCATTTCATGGCCTCCAATGGTCATCCCGTAACTTTTTTTGACCACCTCCAGAAATCCAGATTTTTCAATTTGCACTCAAAATATTCAGCCTTCGATGTAAGCAGAAACTTTCACCATCTCTATAGTACCCTATACAACGTTTTTTTTTAATTTGAAATAGGTTTTCAGAATGACCATTTCATGGCCTTCAATGGTCATCCCGTAACTTTTTTTGACCACCTCCAGAAATCCAGATTTTTCAATTTGCACTCAAAATATTCAGCCTTCGATGTAAGCAGAAACTTTCACCATCTCTATAGTGCCCTATACAAAGTTTTTTTTTTAATTTGAAATAGGTTTTCAGAATGACCATTTCATGGCCTCCAATGGTCATCCCGTAACTTTTTTTGACCACCTCCAGAAATCCAGATTTTTCAATTTGCACTCAAAATATTCAGCCTTCGATGTAAGCAGAAACTTTCACCATCTCTATAGTACCCTATACAAAGATTTTTTTAAATTTGAAATAGGTTTTCAGAATGACCATTTCATGGCCTCCAATGGTCATCCCGTAACTTTTTTTGACCACCTCCAGAAATCCAGATTTTTCAACTTTCACTCAAAATATTCACCCTTCGATGTAAGCAGAAACTTTCACCATCTCTATAGTACCCTATACAAAGTTTTTTTTTTAATTTTAAATAGGTTGTCAGAATGACCATTTCATGGCCTCCAATGGTCATCCCGTAACTTTTTTTGACCACCTCCAGAAATCCAGATTTTTCAATTTGCACTCAAAATATTCAGCCTTCGATGTAAGCAGAAACTTTCACCATCTCTATAGTACCCTATACAAAGTTTTTTTTTAATTTGAAATAGGTTTTCAGAATGACCATTTCATGGCCTCCAATGGTCATCCCGTAACTTTTTTTGACCACCCCCAGAAATCCGAGAAATCCAGATTTTTCAACTTTCACTCAAAATGATTAACTTTGAAGGCACTCTGAGTAAAAGAGAGCAAATGCGCTCTCATTGTGTTTGAGGTAATTTGATTTTTAGAACTCAGACGAATATAGTAATTCTTAGAATAATATTTGCTTTTCACTAAATGTTTTGTTTTCTTCTTTTGAATAAAAACTGCTAAACCTTTTTTTTAAATTTAAGTCTCAAAATTATATTTATTATTTAGATATTAAGGTCTTGGGCAATTAATTTGAAAATTAATTTGTTTCGCCTTTCCCACGCAGTCAATAATAAAGTTTCGATTGGGCTTGCCGGTTTGCCTAAAAATTAGCAAACATTTATTTTATATATAAAACATAAGTTTATTTTGTGCTTAATCTTAAAGCCGTATTCTTGGGCTTTAATAAATATATGTATATACACAGGTATATATTTAAAAAAAAGAATCATACTCATTAAATAAGAAAATATAGCAAACGAATTAAATAGAAAAAGTTTTACATAGGGTTACCAAACGTCCACTTATCAGCTTCCGCTTATCATGTCCGTGAAAGGTTTGTCCTCTTTTTCGACTCGGAGCGTCTGGTAGCCCTAGTTTCACACTCATTATGGCCCTTTATACGGTCATATATGTTCACGAACTTAGCATGATGCAAAGTGTTTTAATAAAAAACTTATTGTGTTTACATGGACGAACATGTCATAAAACTTAATTTCTATATAATTTTCAGCGAGAAAAGATGGAACGCGTATTAGTAGCAGCACTTGTTATCGAAGATATATTAGATATGTATATACTGTGTGCATGATGCAGCCATTTACATTATAAAGCTTGTTCGTCACACCGACAGCAAAATCAAAAATTTTTGAAAACCGACGAGCATGTTTTAGAACTTGCTGTTTTTGCGTTTACACACTCACACTTTTCATCATACCCAACAAATCCACGAACATATTATATATTAGGTGTAGTAAAAAGAAATCCATTATTTTTGCATTAAATTGAGGGCTTTATTTAAGATAGTTAGAATAACCCGATTTAGGTCAAATATGCGCCGTTTTGTTCGATAACTTGTTGCCATTTTAAAGGTAATTCCATTATGCCTCTCTCATAGAAGCCCTCGTTCCTATTAGCAAAAAATTGAGACAGTCGAATTTCAGAAGCCTCTCTTGAAGCGAATGTTTCACCAGCAAAATTGTTCGCCATGGACAGGAACAGATGGTAATCACTTGGGGCCAGGTCCGGACTATAAGGTGGATGCAGAAGAACCTCCCAACCAAACTCCCGGAGCTTCTGGCGAGTCACTATCGATGTGTGTGGCCTGGCGTTGTCCTGATGGAACACAATTCCTCTCCTATTGGCCAAAGCTGGCCGCTTATGGGCGATTGCTTCCTTCAGACGGTCCAATTGTTGACAGTAGAGTTCCGAGTTAAGAGTTTTGCCGTATGGGAGCAGCTCATAGTAGATAATTCCCTGCCAATCCCACCAAACACACAGCAAAACCTTCCTGGCCGTCAATCCTGGCTTGGCCACCGTTTCCGCCGGTTCACCGTGTTTCGACCACGACCGTTTTCGCTTGACGTTGTCGTAAGTGACCCACTTTTCATCACCAGTCACCAACCGCTTCAGAAATGGGTCGATTTTGTTGCGGTTCAGCAGCGATTCGCAGATGGAAATTCGGTCTATGAGGTTTTTTTGCGTTAACTCGTGTGGCACCCATACATCGAGCTTCTTTGTGTATCCAGCCTTATTCAAATGGTTCCAAACGGTTTTTTGTGCAATCTTTAGCTCTTTTGCAATCGAAACAGTGCTAACATGACGGTCGGACTCGATAATTTCCATGATTTTATCGACATTTTCGACAATTGGCCTTCCAGTGCGTGGTGCATCCTTGACATCGAAGTTACCGGAACGGAATCGACGAAACCAAAATTGCGCATGATTGGCTGTTACAGTATCAGGTCCACAAACGCTATTCACATTTTCAGCCGCCTGGCTTGCGTTTTCTCCCTTATCGAAGAAAAACTGTAAAATGTAGCGAATTTTCTCTTTGCTGATGTCCATCTTTGACAAGCTCTCAAACAAAACTGAATCAATCAATCAAAAAAGTGTCAAAAAAGCTTTTTTAGTAGGAACTGTCATCTTTCTAATGCCCCCTAGCGGAACACGATCGGACTTATACAACGCGAGATGCAGATAAATAACGCCATCTATGGAAAAATAATGGATTTCTTTTTACTACACCTAATATGATCGTATAAGGGGCCCTTTGGCCCTTTTTGGCTTCATTTTGTACGACCTGGCAACACTGCTCTTGCGTTCAAGTCATTGGAAAACGGTCGCTTTAGAAGAGCAGCAAAGTTAATACTGTTAAAAACTTTAAATTAAAATTAATTTCTTCGAAATCCGTTCAGAAATATTAAGTTCAAATTTTTTTTTACTGCAAAAGTAATTTTCTTCGTTGTACTGATTGGAATATATCATCGCGTTAGAAGAAAAAAAAAAAGTAAATACTGTTAATAAATTCAAATCATTTTCTTCGAATTCCGTCCGGAAATATTTTGATAGACTTTTTTTAACTGCAAATGTAATTGTGTTCGGTAAGTGTTAATTTTTAATAAATAGGTACTAGACTTTGATAAGAATTTCCGAATTTGTTAATTTTAAAAATTTTTGATTTTTTGGTTTAGTTTGATAACGGTGTTAATGAGTATATTGGACTTCTTAAGAATTCCTGTGAAACAACATCCATACTTACATATATACATGTACATGCATACGTGCACGCTGAGTAAAGGAGAGCGCATGCTCTCTCGCTGCGTTGACGGCGTTTCTGCGCGATTTGATTCTTAGAACTTATGCGAATAATTCTAAGAAGCAGAAGTTTAAACTTTGCTTTTACCTACATACTTAGGTTGTTTTGATCAAGACGTTTGCGCTTATTTTTTTTTTAATTTAATTTATTTTTTTTAATAAATATTTTACAGTAGTTTCTGGTTGTATACGTCTGGCTTATATACCCAGTAGAAAATGTCCCGCGGACATCCGTGAAAATGGGAGCCACACCACCTGCCTTCGTGGAGGATGCGCGCGGTGATTTTTCTACACGAATGTTATGACTTCATTCGCATGGCAGCGGGAAAGTCCACAGGACGCGCTGCATGACATGTTCAGCGAGACGGAGCCGGTACGAAATGCTGCGCATGATCATTTCGCTCCGTCTCGAGGACACTGTCTTGCTGAGCATTTCACTTGGCTATCTGCTCTGAAAGGCGCGTGGACATGTTCCGCGCCGACACAATTTTCTGCTGGGTATGTACGTACCTCGCTTGTATGCAGTAAAAAAAAAATTTGTAAATAAAAAATTCCCACGCAAACTCCAATGCAGAATTTTCGCTTATATGCGTAACTCGCTTTTATGCGTCCAATTATATTGCTCGCCTCCTAGAATTGGAGCAAACTTCCCCGCTGAAATCCTATTTCAAAATAAAAAAAAACTTTGTATAGGGTACTATAGAGATGGTGAAAGTTTCTGCTTACATCGAAGGTTGAATATTTTGAGTGCAAATTGAAAAATCTGGATTTCTGGAGGTGGTCAAAAAAAGTTACGGGATGACCATTGGAGGCCATGAAATGGTCATTCTGAAAACCTATTTCAAAATAAAAAAAAACTTTGTATAGGGTACTATAGAGATGGTGAAAGTTTCTGCTTACATCGAAGGCTGAATATTTTGAGTGCAAATTGAAAAATCTGGATTTCTGGAGGTGGTCAAAAAAAGTTACGGGATGACCATTGAAGGCCATGAAATGGTCATTCTGAAAACCTATTTCAAAATAAAAAAAAACTTTGTATAGGGTACTATAGAGATGGTGAAAGTTTCTGCTTACATCGAAGGCTGAATATTTTGAGTGCAAATTGAAAAATCTGGATTTCTGGAGGTGGTCAAAAAAAGTTACGGGATGACCATTGAAGGCCATGAAATGGTCATTCTGAAAACCTATTTCAAAATAAAAAAAAACTTTGTATAGGGTACTATAGAGATGGTGAAAGTTTCTGCTTACATCGAAGGCTGAATATTTTGAGTGCAAATTGAAAAATCTGGATTTCTGGAGGTGGTCAAAAAAAGTTACGGGATGACCATTGAAGGCCATGAAATGGTCATTCTGAAAACCTATTTCAAAATAAAAAAAAACTTTGTATAGGGTACTATAGAGATGGTGAAAGTTTCTGCTTACATCGAAGGCTGAATATTTTGAGTGCAAATTGAAAAATCTGGATTTCTGGAGGTGGTCAAAAAAAGTTACGGGATGACCATTGAAGGCCATGAAATGGTCATTCTGAAAACCTATTTCAAAATAAAAAAAAACTTTGTATAGGGTACTATAGAGATGGTGAAAGTTTCTGCTTACATCGAAGGCTGAATATTTTGAGTGCAAATTGAAAAATCTGGATTTCTGGAGGTGGTCAAAAAAAGTTACGGGATGACCATTGAAGGCCATGAAATGGTCATTCTGAAAACCTATTTCAAAATAAAAAAAAACTTTGTATAGGGTACTATAGAGATGGTGAAAGTTTCTGCTTACATCGAAGGCTGAATATTTTGAGTGCAAATTGAAAAATCTGGATTTCTGGAGGTGGTCAAAAAAAGTTACGGGATGACCATTGAAGGCCATGAAATGGTCATTCTGAAAACCTATTTCAAAATAAAAAAAAACTTTGTATAGGGTACTATAGAGATGGTGAAAGTTTCTGCTTACATCGAAGGCTGAATATTTTGAGTGCAAATTGAAAAATCTGGATTTCTGGAGGTGGTCAAAAAAAGTTACGGGATGACCATTGAAGGCCATGAAATGGTCATTCTGAAAACCTATTTCAAAATAAAAAAAAACTTTGTATAGGGTACTATAGAGATGGTGAAAGTTTCTGCTTACATCGAAGGCTGAATATTTTGAGTGCAAATTGAAAAATCTGGATTTCTGGAGGTGGTCAAAAAAAGTTACGGGATGACCATTGGAGGCCATGAAATGGTCATTCTGAAAACCTATTTCAAAATAAAAAAAACTTTGTATAGGCTACTATAGAGATGACGAAAGTTTCTGCTTACTTCAACGAGTGATTTGGGGGAAAACTAAAAAATCTCGATTTCTAGGGGTGGTCAAAAAAAGTTAAGGGGTGGTCATTGGAGCCCAAGAAAAGGGCTTTTTGAAAAGCTATTTAAATTAAAAAAAAAATTTTTTTTTGGGCTGCGTGAAGTTGGCCCGAAAAAGTTCAAAAATTTTTTTCACCCTTTGGGGGGGTGGTCAAAAAAAGTTAAGGGGTGGTCAAAAGTGGTCAAAAAATGGTCATTCACCTCAATTTTTTTGAAGCGATTTAAAAAAATTTTTGGGCCAACTTCTCACAGCTATGTGAACTGAATTTTTTTAAATTCGCTGGCTGTCGAACGGAAAGAGTTTTTTAGAGAACGGAAAAATTCAGTGCACTTTTTAGCTCACGAGTACAATTCTTACCTGTGAATTGTTTTTATACGCGACACACTCTGTGTCAAGGGTATATTGCGTTTGTGTGGTTGTGTGTAACACCAAGAACCAGTCGAGATAGTGATCAGCATCACGAGGAGATTCGATTTAGACATGTCCGTCAGTCTGTCTGTCTGTCTGTCTGTCTGTCTGTATACAGTTTTCTTACCGAAGGAGTTGAGCTATCTTGATGAAATTGGTATACGTGCTCACGGGGATATGAGTAAGATCAAGTTCGAATGGACCCGATCGGACCATTTTTAGGGGTACCTCTAGTACTAGGGTCTATTACGAAAATCACAAAAACTGCTCTAAAACTGGAGTTTTTCAAGATATTTTGATTGAATTTGAAATTTGAACATATCTTAGGGCAATTAATATGATATCCAAAAATTTTGAAAAGTGGGTGTGGCAGAAGGTGTTTTTTGAAAATTGTCTCCTACACCCGAAATTCAAATGCGACTTCAACGAAAGTTGGCTCATATGCTTCGTTTGTAGCCATAAACATCCTCATATAGAGGTATAGGTCTAACTCTTCTTCTTCCTAATCCCTGCAATGTGTTAGAGCTACGCTGCTTCATCATTGGCATATAGCATGAGGAATAGAGAAGCAAGCTGTGGCAGCGAAATCATTGCGCCCGTTTAGACGTATGATCAACATCGTTCAACAAATTATCAGATTCCTTTTTCATGTTTCGTTCGTGTCCACACAGCCAAAAACTGCTTCGTTCAACAAATCCGGACTATAAGGTGGATGCAGAAGAACCTCCCAACCAAACTCCCGGAGCTTCTGGCGAGTCACTATCGATGTGTGTGGCCTGGCGTTGTCCTGATGGAACACAATTCCTCTCCTATTGGCCAAAGCTGGCCGCTTATGGGCGATTGCTTCCTTCAGACGGTCCAATTGTTGACAGTAGAGTTCCGAGTTAAGAGTTTTGCCGTATGGGAGCAGCTCATAGTAGATAATTCCCTGCCAATCCCACCAAACACACAGCAAAACCTTCCTGGCCGTCAATCCTGGCTTGGCCACCGTTTCCGCCGGTTCACCGTGTTTCGACCACGACCGTTTTCGCTTGACGTTGTCGTAAGTGACCCACTTTTCATCACCAGTCACCAACCGCTTCAGAAATGGGTCGATTTTGTTGCGGTTCAGCAGCGATTCGCAGATGGAAATTCGGTCTATGAGGTTTTTTTGCGTTAACTCGTGTGGCACCCATACATCGAGCTTCTTTGTGTATCCAGCCTTATTCAAATGGTTCCAAACGGTTTTTTGTGCAATCTTTAGCTCTTTTGCAATCGAAACAGTGCTAACATGACGGTCGGACTCGATAATTTCCATGATTTTATCGACATTTTCGACAATTGGCCTTCCAGTGCGTGGTGCATCCTTGACATCGAAGTTACCGGAACGGAATCGACGAAACCAAAATTGCGCATGATTGGCTGTTACAGTATCAGGTCCACAAACGCTATTCACATTTTCAGCCGCCTGGCTTGCGTTTTCTCCCTTATCGAAGAAAAACTGTAAAATGTAGCGAATTTTCTCTTTGCTGATGTCCATCTTTGACAAGCTCTCAAACAAAACTGAATCAATCAATCAAAAAAGTGTCAAAAAAGCTTTTTTAGTAGGAACTGTCATCTTTCTAATGCCCCCTAGCGGAACACGATCGGACTTATACAACGCGAGATGCAGATAAATAACGCCATCTATGGAAAAATAATGGATTTCTTTTTACTACACCTAATATGATCGTATAAGGGGCCCTTTGGCCCTTTTTGGCTTCATTTTGTACGACCTGGCAACACTGCTCTTGCGTTCAAGTCATTGGAAAACGGTCGCTTTAGAAGAGCAGCAAAGTTAATACTGTTAAAAACTTTAAATTAAAATTAATTTCTTCGAAATCCGTTCAGAAATATTAAGTTCAAATTTTTTTTTACTGCAAAAGTAATTTTCTTCGTTGTACTGATTGGAATATATCATCGCGTTAGAAGAAAAAAAAAAAGTAAATACTGTTAATAAATTCAAATCATTTTCTTCGAATTCCGTCCGGAAATATTTTGATAGACTTTTTTAACTGCAAATGTAATTGTGTTCGGTAAGTGTTAATTTTTAATAAATAGGTACTAGACTTTGATAAGAATTTCCGAATTTGTTAATTTTAAAAATTTTTGATTTTTTGGTTTAGTTTGATAACGGTGTTAATGAGTATATTGGACTTCTTAAGAATTCCTGTGAAACAACATCCATACTTACATATATACATGTACATGCATACGTGCACGCTGAGTAAAGGAGAGCGCATGCTCTCTCGCTGCGTTGACGGCGTTTCTGCGCGATTTGATTCTTAGAACTTATGCGAATAATTCTAAGAAGCAGAAGTTTAAACTTTGCTTTTACCTACATACTTAGGTTGTTTTGATCAAGACGTTTGCGCTTATTTTTTTTTTAATTTAATTTATTTTTTTTAATAAATATTTTACAGTAGTTTCTGGTTGTATACGTCTGGCTTATATACCCAGTAGAAAATGTCCCGCGGACATCCGTGAAAATGGGAGCCACACCACCTGCCTTCGTGGAGGATGCGCGCGGTGATTTTTCTACACGAATGTTATGACTTCATTCGCATGGCAGCGGGAAAGTCCACAGGACGCGCTGCATGACATGTTCAGCGAGACGGAGCCGGTACGAAATGCTGCGCATGATCATTTCGCTCCGTCTCGAGGACACTGTCTTGCTGAGCATTTCACTTGGCTATCTGCTCTGAAAGGCGCGTGGACATGTTCCGCGCCGACACAATTTTCTGCTGGGTATGTACGTACCTCGCTTGTATGCAGTAAAAAAAAAATTTGTAAATAAAAAATTCCCACGCAAACTCCAATGCAGAATTTTCGCTTATATGCGTAACTCGCTTTTATGCGTCCAATTATATTGCTCGCCTCCTAGAATTGGAGCAAACTTCCCCGCTGAAATCCTATTTCAAAATAAAAAAAAACTTTGTATAGGGTACTATAGAGATGGTGAAAGTTTCTGCTTACATCGAAGGTTGAATATTTTGAGTGCAAATTGAAAAATCTGGATTTCTGGAGGTGGTCAAAAAAAGTTACGGGATGACCATTGGAGGCCATGAAATGGTCATTCTGAAAACCTATTTCAAAATAAAAAAAAACTTTGTATAGGGTACTATAGAGATGGTGAAAGTTTCTGCTTACATCGAAGGCTGAATATTTTGAGTGCAAATTGAAAAATCTGGATTTCTGGAGGTGGTCAAAAAAAGTTACGGGATGACCATTGAAGGCCATGAAATGGTCATTCTGAAAACCTATTTCAAAATAAAAAAAAACTTTGTATAGGGTACTATAGAGATGGTGAAAGTTTCTGCTTACATCGAAGGCTGAATATTTTGAGTGCAAATTGAAAAATCTGGATTTCTGGAGGTGGTCAAAAAAAGTTACGGGATGACCATTGAAGGCCATGAAATGGTCATTCTGAAAACCTATTTCAAAATAAAAAAAAACTTTGTATAGGGTACTATAGAGATGGTGAAAGTTTCTGCTTACATCGAAGGCTGAATATTTTGAGTGCAAATTGAAAAATCTGGATTTCTGGAGGTGGTCAAAAAAAGTTACGGGATGACCATTGAAGGCCATGAAATGGTCATTCTGAAAACCTATTTCAAAATAAAAAAAAACTTTGTATAGGGTACTATAGAGATGGTGAAAGTTTCTGCTTACATCGAAGGCTGAATATTTTGAGTGCAAATTGAAAAATCTGGATTTCTGGAGGTGGTCAAAAAAAGTTACGGGATGACCATTGAAGGCCATGAAATGGTCATTCTGAAAACCTATTTCAAAATAAAAAAAAACTTTGTATAGGGTACTATAGAGATGGTGAAAGTTTCTGCTTACATCGAAGGCTGAATATTTTGAGTGCAAATTGAAAAATCTGGATTTCTGGAGGTGGTCAAAAAAAGTTACGGGATGACCATTGAAGGCCATGAAATGGTCATTCTGAAAACCTATTTCAAAATAAAAAAAAACTTTGTATAGGGTACTATAGAGATGGTGAAAGTTTCTGCTTACATCGAAGGCTGAATATTTTGAGTGCAAATTGAAAAATCTGGATTTCTGGAGGTGGTCAAAAAAAGTTACGGGATGACCATTGAAGGCCATGAAATGGTCATTCTGAAAACCTATTTCAAAATAAAAAAAAACTTTGTATAGGGTACTATAGAGATGGTGAAAGTTTCTGCTTACATCGAAGGCTGAATATTTTGAGTGCAAATTGAAAAATCTGGATTTCTGGAGGTGGTCAAAAAAAGTTACGGGATGACCATTGAAGGCCATGAAATGGTCATTCTGAAAACCTATTTCAAAATAAAAAAAAACTTTGTATAGGGTACTATAGAGATGGTGAAAGTTTCTGCTTACATCGAAGGCTGAATATTTTGAGTGCAAATTGAAAAATCTGGATTTCTGGAGGTGGTCAAAAAAAGTTACGGGATGACCATTGGAGGCCATGAAATGGTCATTCTGAAAACCTATTTCAAAATAAAAAAAACTTTGTATAGGCTACTATAGAGATGACGAAAGTTTCTGCTTACTTCAACGAGTGATTTGGGGGAAAACTAAAAAATCTCGATTTCTAGGGGTGGTCAAAAAAAGTTAAGGGGTGGTCATTGGAGCCCAAGAAAAGGGCTTTTTGAAAAGCTATTTAAATTAAAAAAAAAATTTTTTTTTGGGCTGCGTGAAGTTGGCCCGAAAAAGTTCAAAAATTTTTTTCACCCTTTGGGGGGGTGGTCAAAAAAAGTTAAGGGGTGGTCAAAAGTGGTCAAAAAATGGTCATTCACCTCAATTTTTTTGAAGCGATTTAAAAAAATTTTTGGGCCAACTTCTCACAGCTATGTGAACTGAATTTTTTTAAATTCGCTGGCTGTCGAACGGAAAGAGTTTTTTAGAGAACGGAAAAATTCAGTGCACTTTTTAGCTCACGAGTACAATTCTTACCTGTGAATTGTTTTTATACGCGACACACTCTGTGTCAAGGGTATATTGCGTTTGTGTGGTTGTGTGTAACACCAAGAACCAGTCGAGATAGTGATCAGCATCACGAGGAGATTCGATTTAGACATGTCCGTCAGTCTGTCTGTCTGTCTGTCTGTCTGTCTGTATACAGTTTTCTTACCGAAGGAGTTGAGCTATCTTGATGAAATTGGTATACGTGCTCACGGGGATATGAGTAAGATCAAGTTCGAATGGACCCGATCGGACCATTTTTAGGGGTACCTCTAGTACTAGGGTCTATTACGAAAATCACAAAAACTGCTCTAAAACTGGAGTTTTTCAAGATATTTTGATTGAATTTGAAATTTGAACATATCTTAGGGCAATTAATATGATATCCAAAAATTTTGAAAAGTGGGTGTGGCAGAAGGTGTTTTTTGAAAATTGTCTCCTACACCCGAAATTCAAATGCGACTTCAACGAAAGTTGGCTCATATGCTTCGTTTGTAGCCATAAACATCCTCATATAGAGGTATAGGTCTAACTCTTCTTCTTCCTAATCCCTGCAATGTGTTAGAGCTACGCTGCTTCATCATTGGCATATAGCATGAGGAATAGAGAAGCAAGCTGTGGCAGCGAAATCATTGCGCCCGTTTAGACGTATGATCAACATCGTTCAACAAATTATCAGATTCCTTTTTCATGTTTCGTTCGTGTCCACACAGCCAAAAACTGCTTCGTTCAACAAATGCTTCAACATTTTATATTTCGACGTTTCCCTCTTGCGCGTAGGAACGATGTTAGCAATGAAAGAAAATAAATTCCTTATGCATCTCTCAAAAAGGATTGATTTCCGAATGTATTGAACGCAAATACAACAATGCAATTTTAACAATTTCAAAACAACAAAAACTATTTAATATTGCTTGGATATGTTTTTTTATTTTCATCTAAATGTAAAAATAGGAGAGATTGTACCAGTTATAAGTTTTATTTAAAAAAATCAAAAATAATCCTCATTGCTTGATTTTTATTATTTTTCGTTCAAAAATAAAAATCAAATTTCGAATTTAAAAATATTAAAAAGCTAATAAAATGAAAAATATCAAAAAAGATGCAAAAAAATAAAACATAAACAAAATTTTTAGCGAAGACACTCGAACCTTTCCGCTCGAATGACAAAAATATTTGAAGCAAATGTAAAAATCGCACAGGGGTTGTTTTCAAGCTTCACGCTAAGAATATAGGCACAAAGAGAATAGCCGAGTACGTTCAACAAAAACCATCTTGCTCTCCCCGCTAGCGTCCCTCCAACGAACTGCGTTTTGTTGAACGATGTTGAAGCACGTCTAAACGGGCGCATTAGCTCTGCTCTGGTGAAAGGCATTGCCACTTTTGACAACTTGAAAAACATAAAAATAATCGAGTAAACTCAATAAAAAGGAGTAATAGAAGTTTTTTTTTTAGTCCTACACTGTCCATATAACTTTTTTATCACACTGCTTTAGTAACAATACTACATTTTTAACACAATGAAATCTGTAGCCTTACTTCAAAATTTATGTCAATTAATGTCAATTTATTACACAATGCTACAGCGTTTCTGCCCTTGTTGTCTATTGGTTATTTTATGTTAGCTTAGGGCTCTCATTCCAAAAAGGTCAATGGTTTGATGAATTTAAGTAGCGTTTCCGAGATATGGTCCAAAATGTGAAAAAAGTCAATTTTCTCTACTTTGCCCCATATTTCGAGCCATATCTCAATTACCGTATAAAATAGGCAACCAGATAGACCTAATACGGAAAGGTGGAGACCGTACGCATAATTAAAGTGCCTATACGCCACCCTAAGACAAATTGTGGCTTCTATGAGGTCAGAAGGGCCATTTTTCGCTCATATTTTTCGCTTTCACTCACTTATCTATCTGCTTGGCTATTTTATACGGTAATTGAGTTATGACCCGAAATATGGGGTTTTTTTTCTGGATAATCTGCCAAGAAAAAACTCCCTAAATCCCTTTTTGCCATGGCAGACTGTCCAGAAAAGAAAATAGTGCAGCACTGATTACATATTATTTTCGTGGTTCGGAACCATTTGCGTTGGGTTGAAAATTTCGTGTTTTTTCTTCCGATTTTTGATAAAAATTGTTCACCTTTACAACGGCAAAACGGTATCAAGTAGTACTCGGAAGCAGTTTGTGTATATGAAGAAGTTGTTCAGTTATAATCTTTGTATATTTGCATCAAAAAATTTGGAACAATTCTAGTTGCTGGCCGTTTCTGGGATCTTTTCCAAATCTGCAATTCTTTTTTTGTCGGTCGCCTCTAGTTAAGGAGATATCACGTTTTGTAAATTGCCAAAAACCGTACTAATTTTTACACTATCTTGACGTTTGCGTAGTTGCCACTTATTCGAAATTCGTGTATGTTGAAAAATTCAAATATTTTATGCAAATTGTTGCCATACTTGTAAAAAAAATATAAAAATTGTAACCTGCTTTTTAGCTTTTGAGCAATAATGTGAAACTGAGAAATATTAAGGATTATGGAAATTAAATTGTTTTAAGGGTTTTATTTCTTAAAAATACAGTTAAAAAATTGGTATATATTAGGCGATAGGTTCGATTTTTTAGGTTTTTGGTAAAATTATGGCAGCACTTCCAATTGAATTTCCGGGAAATCCGTTATTTGTGGAAAGAAAGCTTCACAAAGAGCTCCATGTGGGATATTTTTACCCTGTTCGAAGGCAATTTGATGGGTCCAGTGCCATTTGAAGCTATTTTAAAGCTCCAAAAGTAGACATCACTGGAGGAGAAGAATAAAAGGTCCTTTTCAGGACCACCAATTGGTTCTTTTCAGAGCCACCAAACGTTGGAAAAGAGAGTTTTGAGAAATTGTTTTTTTTTTTGTGATGTTGTGAAATTGGGGGGGGGGGGTCATGAAAGTACTACACTTGGACAAATTGGTCACTTAAATTATTCTACGGATTGTCACCGAGGGGGGCGGAGGGGGTAAAAAGTAGTAAAAAATGGTTCACGTAGTTTGGACACGTTCCCTTAAACCAAAAAAAGGACCATTCGATTCGGTTCTGTCGGGGCTTTTAAATGCTCGTCTGCAGAATGGCTAGGGCGAAACACAAACATAAAGGAAAGTCCTTTAAATAAAAAAAGTTAACATCCTTCCAAAATAAACAAAGGAGGACGCTACTTGCAAATTGATGCGAACGCCACCTGTTGGAGCCACTCGTGCAAACCTAGTAAAATAACCAATTCTCTCTTATATTATGGCAGCATATAGCTATCTTGTTTTCACCTCCTTGACGGTTATGTAAAGAATATTCCTTATTTCTATTATTCTATATGTCCATTAGCTTTTTAGTAATAAACGGACTGTCAATGACTAAACAACGTCTTGATGTTTCTAATACGCAAAGACTTAACTAAACTGAGTCAACATAAACTGGTCCTTCGAGCCGGATAGTCAATTGCAATAATGCAGTATAATTGTTGCAATTCGCATTAAACTTGAATAAATCGCTTATTTAAATTAAGATTTCACCAGTCTAATTACAAGTTTTCGCGGATTAAATTTGTGATTACGCAAAGCAGTGGTACGGAAACAAAGAAAGCATAACGAATAGGAAGCGGACTTTTTGTAAATCACGTGTGGGTTTTTTTTCGTTATTTTCCATGCTGCTTTCGGTAAGCCCGGTTGGATTCAAGGTTAAGCAATGTCGATCGCAAAAGCAAGAGACTCAGTTCGCAATGCTATTCGCCGATATCAAACGGTTAGCATACAAGAAGCTAGCCAGCTTACCAAAGAGCACATCAACGGCTACATGGAACTTTTGCGTCAACAATGGACCAGATTCCACGATGCCCAAGAACAAATGGAACTGACGTGTGGAGAAGAAAACGTTGCAATAGAAGAGAGCGAACGCACGCAGGCAGAGAGTTGGTACATAAACGCGAAAGCTAACTTCTTAAGGCTTCTCTCTGAGAAAGAGCAAGAAATCAGTGCTCGGGCTGCTGGAAATTTCCACGGCTTGAATATAGCACCGCAAATCAAACTTCCACTTTTTGAGTTACCTCGCTTCGAAGGCAAACCGACGACCTGGTTGTCATTCCATGATAGTTTTAAAGCCATTGTACACGATCAAGACAATCTTACCGGCAGTCAAAAACTGCATTACCTTCGCAGCTGTTTGTCAAACGAGCCTCTACAGCTGATATCCAATTTCAAGCTTCAAGACGCCAATTATTTGGAAGCTTGGAATTTGTTAAGAAATCGCTATCACGTTAGGCGGGTGATAATTGACACTCATTTTTCTGCAATGAACACTGTTGTCGCGTTCGGCTGTGTTGTTTTAAGCGCTCCAGTAAACTTTTAAATTCCGACATCCGATTAGACAGAAAACTACAAGTTAAGTCGTATTTCCTCGCGAACGGCTGATTATTGTTGTCCAGCCGATTCCCTGCTTTTGGGCAGTGAGTTGAGGAATTAAAATCAAATTTTCCTCAAAGTTAAGTATATTCCAAAATCCATTCATTCCTGTTTGTTTACAAAAACACTTTTATAGACAGAGACAACTGTTTGCTGCAGCTGATTCAGCTGTCAGCTGGATCAAGTGATGCCAATATCTCGTTCACCTCCAAAAAATAGCGTCGACACAAACCATGGGTTCTTAGCTACAGAAGATGCTATAAATCAAGTTTCACAACTACCCAACAAACAATTCCTTCGCGACAACGAAAGTTTTCAACAGTTCGCAGCTAACAGCCAATTTTCTATGTTGAAAAGCCATTTTCAGAGGCAACGTTCCAATTCCACCGGCGAAACAGTTCCAAAATTCATAAAAAAAGGCAATTTAAATCTAGCTGATCCTACAGCACCTCCCATTACCAGCGCTACAACAACAATAAACGCGTCGACCTCAGGTAACGCAGCTTTAGAAGAATCTTTAAACTCAAACAATAAGTCAAAAGAACAAATCGAGCAGAAGGCGATGCTGATTGGCATGCATCGCTACGTTAATATAATTAAACGTAAAAGAAGTCCAACTGGAAAACACGCTAATAGGGCTAAACTAAATAAAACGGAAGTCATATCCACCCCCACTAATATGTTATCGGGTAACCGTTTTGCTCCACTAGCTGACAAATCGAATGATAATTCATCCGAAAATCAGCCTACTAGAGAATTCAAACCGCCTCCAATTTATTTGCGTGAGTGGAGCTCTAATAGCCTCGTTGCCAGCCTCATTCGCCTGATAGGCAAAGATAGCTTCCATATCGTGCCATTAACTCGTGGGAATATTCACGAGACAAAAATCCAAATTTATAATGAAAGAAATTATAGAATTGTCGCTAAAAACTTAGAAGACAGCAAAAAGAGTTTTTATACTTACCAACTAAAGTGCAGCAAAGGCATTTCTGTTGTAATAAAAGGCCTTGAATCAGATATAGAGCCATCTGAAATTAAGCAGGCCTTGGAAGAAAAGGGCTTCCAGTTCAAGCATGTTATTAATATAATAAATAGACAGAAAGTCCCTCAGCCCATGTTCAAAATTGAACTCTGCCCTGATGCTGTAAAATTAAGGAAAAATGAGAATCACCCTGTATATAGTTTACAGTATCTTCTTAGCCGTAGGATTTCAGTAGAAGAACCGCTTAAACGTAGCGGACCTGTGCAATGCACAAATTGCCAAGAGTATGGTCATACAAAGACATACTGCACCTTACGCGTAGTATGCGTCATATGTGGAGAGTTTCATCACTCTTCGGTCTGCAATAACATGAGTAGCAACGATCTTATTTTGAAAAAGTGTAGTAATTGTGGCGGAAACCACACAGCTAATTACAGGGGCTGCCCTATTTATAAGGAGCTTAAAAATCGTTTGGTTTTACAGAAAGAAGCCGCCTGTAATTCTCAAAAGCAAGTATTTCAAACTCGTTCATCGGCTCAAACGCAAGCCAAATCAATTCCGTCCGTCAATCCCAGCTTATCCTACGCTGATGCTTTAAAATCTGGTGTAAATAACGTACAGAATGTACCAAAAAAACTGAATAGCAGTTTGGAAAATATGATTTTCAATTTGACGCAATGTATGTCACAATTTATGGCATCAATGCAAACTACACTACAGGAGTTAGTGCGGACGCAAAACCAAATGCTCCAAAATCTTATCTCCCAAAAATGAGTATGTTGAATATATGTTCATGGAATGCTAACGGTATAGGCCAGCACAAACTAGAATTAATGCACTATCTCTCCGATAAATCAATTGACGTAATGCTCATTTCAGAGACACACCTGACAGATAAAAACAATTTTTATATTCCCGGGTTCAACTTCTATAAAACTAATCACCCTGATGGTAAGGCTCATGGTGGTACAAGTTTATTAATTCGCAGCAGAATTAAACATTTCTGTTTAAATTCATACTCTAAAGCCTACTTGCAAGCAACATCCATCTGCTTACAAACGAACGGCAGCAACCTAACTCTGTCAGCTATTTATGCACCACCCCGCTACCCTGTAAGTGAACAGCAGTTTAAAGAACTATTTAGTTCGTTAGGCAACAGATTTTTAGCTGCAGGTGACTATAATGCAAAAAATACCCACTGGGGCTCACGGCTGATCAATCCAAAAGGTAGACAACTATATAACACTTTAATTAATAGTGGTGGTAGGCTCGATTTCTTGTCACCCTCCCAACCAACTTACTGGCCAACAGACCAAAGAAAAATTCCAGATCTTATTGACTTTGCCATTGTCAAAGGAGTAGATAGGTCAAGTGTTTCAACCACGACTAGCTTTGATCTTTCTTCAGATCATTCTCCTGTGCATTTTCGACTTTCGGAATCATCCACTCACTCCAAGCCAGTCCTCGGACTAACGTCTTCCAAAACAAATTGGCTCAAATTTAAAAAATATATAGCCACTCATATACACACAAGCTACACAATAGAGTGCAAAGATCACGTGGAAGATGCCGTAAACGTACTTAATTCTATTTTAACGTCAGCGGCAGAAAATTCAACTCCACCATATAATAAAAATACAAAAAGAGATTTCACCACCAATAGTGAAATACAAAGACTTGTACTAGAAAAGCGAAAGAAAAGGCGCGAATGGCAACAAAATAGGTCCCCAGAAGCCAAACATAGATTAAAGGCAGCCACAGAAGAGCTGAGAAAAGCGCTGCAAAGAGAAAAAGATCAGGAATGTCAAAATTATGTTTCTAATCTTTCACCACATAAGTTAGGAAAATTGTCGTTATGGAAAGCGAACAAAACCTTAAAAACACCCATACAGGGTGAATCTCCGATTAGAGACTCCAATGGCAATTGGGCACGCAGTAGTGAAGAAATAGCGGCTACATTTGCAAAGCACTTGAGCTTTGTGTTTCAAACTAATCCACCCCCAATTCATGGTGAAGCTCCTTCACTACAACAAAATTCTCATAATTTTCCGATTCGCTTCCACGCAAATGAATTAAAGGAAATCATTAAACACCAATTGTCCCCGAAAAAGGCACCAGGTCATGATCAGATAACACAAAAAATGATTATAGAGATGCCGTTTATTGCTATAATTTTTGTCACAAAGCTTTTCAACTCAATAATTAAATATGCACATTTTCCGGCTGCATGGAAACGATCATTAATCACTATGATTCCAAAGCCAGGCAAGGACGTTACAATAGTATCGTCCTATCGACCGATAAGCCTCCTTCCATGCCTCTCAAAGCTATTTGAAAAGGCATTGCTCTCCAAGTTGACTCCTTACATTAATGGAAGCAATATTATTTCATCTCACCAATTTGGTTTTCGAAAAAATCATGGAACGATTGAGCAGGTGAATCGTGTTACAAACGAAATAAGGAAAGCATTTGAATATAAAGAGTATTGCTCCGCAGTTGTTCTTGATGTGGCTCAAGCCTTCGACAGAGTTTGGCACGAAGGCCTCATTCTCAAGATTAAGAGCCTCCTCCCTCCAAATACACATGAAACACTTGCGTTTTACTTAAAAAATAGATCATTTCGGGTAAAATATAAGGATCATATAACACAAGACATTGAAATAAAAGCAGGCGTCCCCCAAGGAAGTGTTCTTGGCCCCTTCCTATACTTATTATACACCACAGACTTTCCCTTAAGCAGTAGCACCACAATATCTACTTTTGCTGATGATACAGCAATTATAAGTCGGCAAAAATGCCCAATTTCAGCTGCTAGGAACCTTCAAATGCATTTTAAATTAGTTGAAAAATGGCTAGCTCTTTGGCGTATAAAAGTAAATGAGCAAAAATGTAAGCACGTCACATTCACACTTAAAAGAAGAATCTGCCCATCCGTATCTATTAATAATATTTTAGTACCACAGGCCGACAATGTAAACTATTTAGGTTTCCATTTGGACAAACGTCTTACTTGGCGCAATCACTTTGAAGCCAAACGAACTCTCATGAAATTAAAAGCCTCTAAGCTTCATTGGTTAATTAACTCACGCTCTCTTTTGAACATTGAATACAAGGTGCTTTTATACGTAAGTGTTATCAAACCGATTTGGACGTACGGGCTACAGCTATGGGGCAACGCTAGCTCCACGACTGTAGAACTAATACAAAGAGCTCAATCGAAAATTTTAAGATTAATTACAGGTGCTCCATGGTTTATCCGAAACGAAAACATCCACCGCGACCTCAATGTACCCATGGTTAAAGATGAAATTTCGCGATTTAAGGCAATCTATAGCGAAAAACTTAGAAGTCATCCTAATGAAATGGCTAGATGCCTAGCCTCCACTTCTTCACATTCCCGGCTACGAAGAAATGATCGCCACACTACTGTGGAAGCAACTGAGTAGCCTCTGCTATAAATCGATACACAACAGATTCCGGTAAATTCCTTCACTGGCAAAAACTGTTTCGCCATGCAAATTAAAAAAAAAAAAAAAAAAAAAAAAATTTATTATCTAAGCCCGATCCCGTGGCACATATTATGTACAAACAACTATATATGAGTTCTTAAGCCCGCTCCGAGGCACGTTTATCTTGTATAAAAATTTATTATCTAAGCCCGATCCCGTGGCACATATTATGTACAAACAACTATATATGAGTTCTTAAGCCCGCTCCGAGGCACGTTTATCTTGTATAAAAATTTATTATCTAAGCCCGATCCCGTGGCACATATTATGTACAAACAACTATATATGAGTTCTTAAGCCCGCTCCGAGGCACGTTTATACAAGAAACTTTACAACCGAAAACTTTTGTAAAGTTATGTAAAATTAGATTTAAGATTCTACAACTTATTGTTAGTTCTTTATAAATAAGAAGATTCAATAAACAAGTCCCGTTCAAAAAAAAAAAAAAAAATTTTCTGCAATTTTCGCCGTGGAAAAAGCGAAGACGGACACAGCTGAAGCCATCAAAGGTGTTTTGGATCCGATTATGCAAAATGTTCGAGCGCTTCATGTGATGCTTCTGCCGACGGAATATTGGGATGATTGGTTGGTGCACACAATAGCACATAAATAAAACTACGAAACGCGCCGGCAGTGGGAATTGTCGCTCAACGATGACGGCAGGCCTACTCTGGAACAATTTCAAGAATTTTTAGAAGCGCGCTGTCGCTCTTTGGAAGTTTTGAGTTTTGGGCGCAACTCCGCATCGGTTGACAAAAGGGCGAAAAACCAGAAACTTACTAACTCAAACTGCAATACGTCTCAGAAACCGCAAACAACGATTGGGTGTCTAAATTGTTCTGGGGAGCACAACATAAAAAACTGTGTGGAGTTTCTTCGCTTATCGCCACAGCAACGTTTTGAGGTTTTTCGACGTAAAAACGCGTGCTTCAATTGCCTAAGCACGATACATCATATAAAGGATTGTAAGAGCACATCAACATGCAGAACCTGTTCCCAACGCCATCATACGCTTTTGCACGGCAGAGATCCGCCAGCTCAGAAGGAAACTTCATCGCAAGAAGCTCCGCAATACGACGAGCCGCAGCAGTCGTCGGCATCTCATCACGTTAATGATTTTCCAGTAGCGGCGCAACCAGGTCGAAGTTCCAGTATTTTATTGGCGACAGCGCTTGTGGCGGTGTGTGACACCAATAAAAAACGCCATATCCTCCGCGCGCTCCTCGACTCTGGATCCCACTCCTCATTCATCACAGAAAGTTGTGTGCAAAAATTAGGGTTGAAACGTCGCCACCAAAATGTGGTCGTAACTGGGATTGGCGGCGCGAGAAGCAGTGTTAAAGGCGAAGCAGCCTTTGAAGTCCAATCGCTCAATTCAAATCGCACTTTTTCCCTATCGGCGTTAATTCTCCCGAAGCTTACAAGCTACGTACCCTCTGAAAAGGTAACAATAAAAGATTGGTCATACTTAAAAGGGCTTTCTCTTGCAGATCCCAAATATTAGTCTCCATCCCGTATTGATCTTATCATGGGGGCCGGGGAGCTCGCTAACGTACTTGAGTCTGGGATCATACATGGCCCTCGCGGCGCACCTACAGCCCAAAAAACAGCATTAGGATGGGTTCTTTTTGGAGAGGTCGCAAATGACCAATCAGCTAAGGCATCGACATGTCTACATGCTGATTTGGAACTAACCGAACTTGTCAAGGAAGCCTGGAATTTGGACAAATTTCCAGAGAAGGATTTTTATACGCTAGAAGAATCTCTTTGTGAGCAGTATTTTGAAGTGACCCACCGAAGAGACGCAGATGGACGCTTTGTCGTGAAGCTTCCATTTAAGTCAGACTTTTTTTTTTAGGAGAGTCAAGAGAAATCGCCGTAAACGCTTGTCTGCACATGGAAAAACGGCTCAGCAAAAATGAAGACCTCCGCGCTCAGTACAACGCATTTTTGCAAGAGATGCTAGACCAAGGCCATATGGAGCTAGTCGCGTCAAAGCCGGGCATGCATTATTACATGCCGCACCACTGTGTTATCAAGGCCACCAGCACGACGACAAAGGCACGCGTAGTGTTTAACGCTTCACAAAAAACATCCAACGGTCGTTCATTAAACGACGTTCTGATGGTTGGTCCTACTTTGCAACAGGATCTAGCCTCGATTTTAGCTCGATTTCAATCGCATCGCTATGCCTTGATTGCGGATATCGCAGCCATGTATCGTCAGATCAAGGTATGCGAAACGCATACGGACTATCAGCGAATTGTATGGCGGAAATCACCTGGCAACCCTCTCCAAGATTTTCGCATGTTGCGTGTGACTTACGGAGTGGCTTCAAGCTCCCACCAAGCTGTAAGATCGCTGCAGCAAACCACAAGGGGTGATGCCGATTCTCGTACATCGAATGCAATTCTCAATGATTTTTATATGGACGACTTGCTTACTGGGTCTGCCACCGAGCAAAGCTTAAACGCTCTTCGTACTAACATTTCTCTAACGTTGAAGCAAGGATGCTTCGAGCTGCGAAAATGGGCATCAAATTCGGCAAAAACACTTGAAAATATTCCTAAAGAAACATTGGGAGAGCAGAACGATCATTTACTGGCGCAAGAAGAAACTGTAAGAGTTTTGGGCTTAATGTGGAACTCTTCTATTGACGAATTGTATTTCCACGTGAATTTGGGCGAACCGCCGCCACACTTTACGAAAAGAACGCTTTTATCTGATTCCTGTCGTTTGTTTGACCCTACAGGGAAGTTAGCTCCTATTACACTCATACCTAAAACTCTTTTTCAACGAGTCTGGCAATTAGGCATTGGTTGGGATGACCTCGTACCCGAAGAGCTGGCTACATACTGGTTGAACCATAGAAACGATTTGAAGTCCCTCGTAAAATTAAGAATACCCAGGTGGCTTGGAACGGGGATAGACGGCTCAGTAACAGATTTACATTGTTTTGCCGATGCATCTGAAATCGCCTACGCTGCCGTTATATATACTCGCACTCAATACCGCGATGGATCAATCACTGTTAAACTGGTCAACTCTAAAACAAAAGTAGCTCCGCTTCGCACGGTAACTATAGCCAGGCTGGAGCTTTGCGCCTCCACACTGGCAGCAGAGTTGGCATATCATACGCTGAAGGCACTAGGATTGGCTGTGCGACAGGTCTACGGTTGGACCGACTCGCTAAATGCTTTGGCTTGGTTACGCTCACATCCTAGCAAATGGAAAATTTTTGTAGCTAATCGAGTAGCAAAGGCACAAGCAGTCATTGATGCACCTTTTTGGAATTATGTCGCTTCAGAGTGCAATCCTGGAGATTGCGCTTCTCGAGGCATGTGCGCATCAAAACTACTAAAGTTTGACTTGTGGTGGCAAGGTCCTCCTTGGCTTCAGCAGGCGGAAGAAGCTTGGCCGACATGCAAAACAAGTTTCAACACTGAGCGAGAATTGAAACCACTACGAATATTGTCGCATCACTCTTCAACGTGTAAGATTTGGATTCAAGACACCC
Source organism: Chlorops oryzae (assembly GCA_020466095.1). Lineage (NCBI taxonomy): Eukaryota > Metazoa > Arthropoda > Insecta > Diptera > Chloropidae > Chlorops > Chlorops oryzae. Next base: position 46,338,753 of record CM035807.1, on the reverse strand, counting down.
TCTCATTATTCTCTTCTTTTTGCAGACTCAAGCGGGTAACTGCATATTGCGTTAGATTTTGGGAAAACTGCAAACGCAAAAGGCAGAAAAAGGTCCTTTTCTTGGGGCTGTTCAGACGTGTAGAGATGCAGCGAGCACAAAGTACGAAGCGTTCCAGGAAGAGATCACGTGTTGCTTGAACGCCAAACCGGTAGCATTACGAAGCGCTGTCGCGCGGTTAAACGCATTCGTTGATGACCAGGGCCTCTTGCGAGTGGGAGGGCGTCTTAGGAATTCGACTCTTCAACATGATGCGAAGTTTCCAATTATTTTACCTGCAAATTCGCGGCTTTGTACACTTATCCTGAACGATATGCACAAAATTATGCTCCATGCTGGACCGCAGTTAATGCAATCAACTTTGCAGCGAACGTACTGGATAATAGGCGCACGAAATTTGATCCGCAAGATTTACAGAAGCTGTGTAGTATGCCTAAGGTATAGCACTAACGCTCAACAGATGATGGCCAATCTACCTCAATATAGAGTGAGACAAGCGCGTCCGTTTTTAAACACTGGAGTAGACATGGCGGGACCTTTTACGCTCAAATTTAATAAAGGAAGAGGAGCTAAAACTACAAAGGGTTATATCGCGTTGTTCATATGTATGGCTACTGGCGCCGTGCATCTTGAGCTAGCCAGTGACTTATCGACGCACACATTCATTGCAACACTAAAGCGTTTTGTCAGCCGTAGAGGTTATTGCAAGACGCTTTTATCGGACAATGGTACGAATTTTGTTGGTGCCGAGCGAGAACTACGATCTCTGTTTGAGCAAGCGCACGCTGATGAAGATTTCCGACGTTTCGTGTCTGACCGCTGCATGGAATGGAAATTTAATCCACCTTACGCACCAAATATGGGCGGCTATTGGGAGATTGCTGTAAAGAGGGTAAAATATCACCTCAAACGGGCCCTTTGCAGCACACTCTTAACCTATGAAGAATTCAACACCGTCTTGACCGAAATAGAAGCCTGCGTCAACTCGCGCCCCTTTATCCGCTATCGAATGACGCTTCTGATCTAGAAGTGTTGACGCCAGGGCATTTTTTAGTGTCGGAACCGTTGGTCGCTATACCTGAACCGCAGGATGCTGTTTATCAAGGCCCTTTGCTTCAGCGTTGGCAGTTGCTCGTGCAGATGCGTAACCACTTTTGGCGTCGTTGGCATTTCGATTATCTCGCTTCACTTCAAAAACGAGCTAAGTGGCTTCGTCCTAAGGTAAATCTGCAAGAAGGCGACCTCGTAGTTCTAAGAGACGAGAAAACTCCGCAAGCAAGGTGGCCACTTGGGAGAGTAATCAAGTGTTTTCCTGGTGACGATGGAAGGGTTCGCGTCGCTGAATTGAAGACTTCCGATGGTGTTGTAAAGCGACCAGCCTCCAAGCTTATTCCTATTTTGCCGCAGTTTGCAACTCCATAAGTGGTTTCAGCTGCTGTTTTTGTTTTGAACTATTGTTAATAGTCCAAAGGCGGAGGCATGTTGGAGCCACTCGTGCGAACCTAGTAAAATAACCATTTCTCTCTTATATTATGGCAGCATATAGCTATCTTGTTTTCACTTCCTTGACGGTTATGTAAAGAATATTCCTTATTTCTATTATTCTATATGTCCATTAGCTTTTTAGTAATAAACGGACTGTCAATGACTAAACAACGTCTTGATGTTTCTTATACGCAAAGACTTAACTAAACTGAGTCAACACCACCAATGATGGGAAAAGCAAAAAAAAAGGATGTGCTGGGGAGAAGACAAAACCAGCTGTAGTATGTGCGAGGAAAAAGATACGTCAGAAAAAATCCAATGCGATTAGTGCAACGTTTAGTTCCGGTTTTCCTGTGCTGGAGTTACGCAGTTCATCTAGAGTCAAAAGTGGCTATACAACAAATGTTATACTGCCACGGATAACAACGAAAAAGCATTGTCCATTGGATATCGTACCTCAAGACGCAGCATACAACTAGAGCTTCAACAAGTGCGTGTATTCTGAGTAAACAGTTATTATTTTATTTATGAGTATTTTATGTTTGTGTCTACAATATATATACTTTTTTTAAGTACCCAATATGTTGCTATAGAGTTAACACTTTCTTGTTAATAGCCAAAAATCAACAGTTTTTTTTGGGACAGTCCTTAATTGTGGTTTAGAAATGGAAAAATTACACAACATTGTCACCGATTATCTCTCATTGGAGAAGTTGGATAAATGCACGAGTTGGAAAATGAAAAAGACGCACTAAAGAAATACTAAATCACGTTCGAAAACGAAAAGGCCGTAGGTTAAAAACCGGACTGCGTTGGAAAAACAACTAACCCCAAGTGTACGTCGAAAAGAAAACGAAAACCGAAAACATCCCTATAATAATTGAGTAAATTAATGCTTTGGTTCAAGAGGGCTAGTCAAGAAAGTTGTCAACCGAAGAAATCAAAATAAAAAACGGCGTCACGTGGTATTTACCAAAATTTACGGTGGTCAATCCAAAAAAAGAAACCGAGAAATATACGTGCTTTATGGGTTCCGTGTAAAGGAGTGCGCTATCAGCGCAAATTTAAAAGAAATGTTCCATCAGATCAGGGTTCGAACAGAAGATGAAAATGCGCAGTGGTTTCTATGGAGGGGTGGAGATAGCCGTCGAGATCCAGACACGTACTGATGCAATGCAGGTAATGACATTTGTTGCTGCATGGGTGGGTTTATAGTGTAATTTTTGAGGTTTGGGGAAAATTTTAAGGAGTTCCACAAAAATTGGAAGTTTTGCATGAGGAAAACTTTTTGGGGTGTATGGGAGGTGGGTGTGGCCAATTTTGATGAAAGTCTCAGGATGGGTTTATAGTGTTAATTTTTAGGCTTGAGCAAAATTTTAAGGAATTCCGACAAAAGATTAAAGTTCTGTATGAACAATTTTTTTTGGGGTGTATTGGAGGTTGGAGGTGGCTGCGGCCGATGGTGATGAAACATTTATATTTTATTAATGTATTCCAGAGAAATATATGTGCGAAGATTTATTGCTCTACAACAACTGCTATTTTATTCCTCAAAAATTGGATATTAAACCACTGTGCAGCGGTCTTCTAGAGTGTGATCAATAAGCTGATACGTGAAATGGATCCTGTTTCAATTTTAGGCTACCTGGATGACGTCGTCATCCCGAATAGGGAATGCGAGTAGCGTCTCGTTCGACTTGGTGATTTTTTCAAGATACTACGAAAGAACGGCCTGAAACATTGTTTGGAGAAGTGCCATTTTCTGGGGAAGGAAGTATCATACCTTGTACATATAGTCACCAAAGCAGGAGTTTCAACTGGCGCGAAGAAAATAAATGCAATTCACAAGTTCATAACACCACAAAATGTCAGTGCGGTTTGACGTTTCCGGGAAATCACGGGGTTCTTTACTATTTTTGCAGAACTATGGCATCATCTCGAAATCATTGCCAGTCTTTTGAGAAAAGTGGTTGAAAAATTTTGCTTTGGTCAGGAAACGCAATAAGCGTTTGAATCTGCGATCGAAAAATTGTACAGTAAACTGGTGCTTGCTTTATACAACTTGAACGCCTTTCGTGAGGTCTTGGTTGTGGTGGGATCGCTGGAACGCTTTCGTGTCTTTCCGCTTGGTAAGCATTCCCGCCTTGTGACGGACTGTGCGGCGATCCCCAGAGTGAAGACTACGAGGGAGTGATTCCAAGAGTGGCTCGATGGTGGATGAAAATCCGAGATTACGACTTCGAAATAATTCATCGAAAGGGAACTTTGTTAGCTCATGTGGATGCGTTGAGCAGAGCACCACATCTACCGGCAACTGAAGTGGACACCAGTCCAAATATTCTGGAGGTTAATCTTGAAATTAAAGACTGGTGACACAGTCATAGATTTCAAATACTTCTTCTACGTCAGCAAGCCACTTGCGAACGTCGTATGCATCGTCACCACTAAATAATTGCACCATAGACTCGACCGATGTAAAGTCGAACTTCCGTTCCGATTTGTTGCTTATCTCTTGTTGCAGCAGTTGGATTTCTCGTTTTTTACGTAATATTTCCACTTCGCGATCCAGTAAAGACAGCTCCAGATCGTCGTTATACATATAAGTTGGTAATAAGTTGCGTTGAACAGCATTGTTTACTCGTGATATCTCGACGTGAACTTCATTTACAGCAGCTCTTTTGACGTTCGGAAGTGCTTCGCTCAGGCTTCGGTTGTATCCACTATTCATGTCGTCTGGCTTATTGGAATTTGTTGCACGTGTTAGTTTTGCAGAAGGAGTGGCATCAGTTGTTGTTTCATCATTTACTGCAGTTGCGGCGGATTCAGCGGTGTTATCGAAGGCTTCAGTGTTGCGTCGATTTTCATCAGTGTGCGTCTTATTCAATACATTGGCGGCGGATGCACTTGTAGATGGCGCTAGAGAAGCAGCAGTGGTTGTAAATACGTTTCAAGTCGTTGTATTTTGTGTATTTAACTGCTCCTCCATGATGTCCACAATTATCTGCGGTTGCTCTTCGCTTATATATGCTAAAGCATCACATTGGTGTGGAGCGCTGGTCATTGTTTCACTCCTTGGCAGTTGGTCGTACAGCGGACGTAAATCGTTAACGGATGCGTATGGAAAAAATTGTACTCCTGCCGCTTTCAAAGCATCGATCATTTCTTGCTTAGTTGTTTTGGGCATGGTTGCTCCACTTCTGACTGCTGAAAGGACTAATAGTTCTTTATTTGGCCGGATGGCTTGGGTTTTAGCTGATAATAAAATATTCTTCTTAAAGCTAGCGTCCTCGCCGGAAAACGTCTTTTCGAAGCAAAACAAAAAACGCGCGTTACATGAAAAATGGCGTTTCTTGCTGTTAAAATACGCTGCAGCTTATTTTAAAAGGCTAATTTATATGAGGTGTCTAAAGCTGTGCTTATAACTAATGACTTACGCTATGTCTACACTATCTTATTTCCTACTATTACAATTCATTACAATAGAAACAATTTAAATGAATAAATACGTTTGGCCATCCAACGAGCATGGTGTGTTGCACCAGATAAACGGAAATCGAAAGTAACATGCCCAAGAAAAATTAAAGTTAATTCAAAAAGTTATTTATAATCATCCCTAATATGTGCTCTTTTGAATTGTCCAAATGATTTGGCCTTTACACGTTCTTTCAATTTCCACGAAACCAACGTTTTATGAACAGCATCACCAGTACTTTTGCCATTTGCAGTATCAACCCTAGGAGCACCAACGTTGTACGTACGTACGTTCCGTTGTAACTAACCAAAATAGCAATGCGATCCCCTTTTTCGCGTCCTAATAAATCTGGCAATATCTTGCCGTCGAAATGAACGACCATTGATTCGATTCATTTCAACAATAAACGACAGAGCGTTGCATGATTTAACTTTAAAAGAACCGTTGAAAATAGAATTTCGATAGATAAGACATAAGTACGTTGTCATTGAAATCGACGGCGATTAGGTTTGATTGCCTTATACGAAACTCTCTACGCATATAATGAATGGTCTTGTGATTAAGAGAATATTCTTCCAGACGATGTCTTTATGCTTCACCAGCTGCAGCCAAAAGATGTACTGCCATTCGAATAGATATTTTAGCCTTATCCAGTGTTGTGAGTAAACGATCAGTCATCAAATTTTTTCGCCCTCTTTTTGTGGCTGGTGTAGGTCTTGCATATTCGCATGACAGTCCGGTTTTTCAAAATCCGCGTCTCATCATCTCGATAACCATAACTAGCAACGGCTACAAAATATTGTCAAAAACTATCTTTACGAACTGTATCACCATTAATGTAACACCCAAAAAATACGTTCTTGCCGAGTCATTTCTTCTGCGTGCTTTTTCTGCCGTACATTTTCTTTCAACTTTCGAATTTTTGACCTCTTCTCCCGCTCATATAATGTCATATTGACCCCAAGCATGCATCCTCGGCGTCCGTTTTGCCTTTGCATTTTTTGAAACTACATATCTTCTTCTATTGCTATTGTTTCAATTACATCTGCACTGGAAATGTCAAATAAGTCATCTCTCATAAGACTCTCAGTAAACTTGTCAGAAGTTTCACGCTGAGCCTTTGATCTTTTATCGGCAGCAGATTTTTGAATACTTCTATATTTTTCATACAACTTTACTAACTTACCTGCGCATTTTTGAGGTTCGCGGGTTGGAATTCTCGCTTGTTTCCAGAAAATTAAGGTTGCATCGATTGCGTGTAATGCACTTCGCTTTTTCGTAAGATCAACAAATCTGATATTATGGAACAACACTTGTAAAACCTGCCTGTTCAATGGCTGTTTCCCACCTGTGATTTGATGCGACGTATACCCAATTAAATCGATATTATGTTTTTTTTCCAGTAGATTTACGTGTAGTTCGAGTTAATGTTGTAGATGATGATGGCTTCGACATGTTTTATTTAAATTTTTCGGTAGACATATTTCACTGCAAAAAAATTACTTATTCACACTTTCCTTACTCATTTATTAAAGAAGCGACTGTTCACAAAGCACTGTAGCAAACGAATGCCAAAACGAGCTGTCGCAAGTGAACGCGCCCTAAGCAGTAATTCTAAGAAAAGAGTCGCTGAAAGAGCCATGTGACACATCGAATATTCGGGCATGTGATAGAATCCGAACTGATATTTTCACGTTTTCGTTTTACAATTCGATCGAAGCAATTCGAGATATACTTTATTGCGATCGAAATGAATGACGTTCGAGAAAAATCGATCTTCAAGTGGCAGCCCGCTCATGTGTCATTTCACCAGCTGGCACAATAAAAAAAAAAATGTTTTCAAAATTTTTATATATTCCCAAAACTTGCATCTTCACTAAGGCTCAAAGTGTCGAAATCAATCCGCCCTTTTGTTTGTCGAAAGTGATTTTCCAGCACACTTTTTTTTGGATTCATTTCATTTTCGAACGTTTTCGGATTCTAGTACATGCCTGATTGGTGCATGTTGAATAAAAAATATAGAATAAATCGAAAAATAGCATGAAATGAAATCTATATTCTGAATAAAATAGCCGGTTTTAAAACCAAAAACAGCAGTAAAGTGGCATTTTCCTCATTGCCCCCAACGTTGTTTAAAATCACCGCAAATGTAAAAACAATGTGTATTTTTCGTCCGATTCATTGCATAAAAACTAAAGTTGATACAAAGCAAAGCGCAGTAGACGCGCCACTGCTTTGCCGAATTAACTGCGTAACTGAAACGGATTAATTAACGGAAAAATCATTTTTAGTTTCCATTTCATTGTTTTAGTAACTTATAATTCTCACTTCCTTAATAATGTTCCCAGTATATACACTAGGGTATCCCAAAAAAAATTTTTTTTTTTTAAATTTCATAGCTGCACAGGCAGTTTATGAAAGCTAAAGGGGTAAAGTATTTTTCAGAATTTTTTCAGATTTTTTGGAAAACGTTTAGAGATCCCCCAAGGCCGTTTTTCTTTAGTTAACAGAACTTTTGGACTTCCTTTAATTGTAAGCATATTTTCATTTACGAGATGCACTCGTTTTGAGTCTTGCTGCCATCGTGTCAAAAGAAAAATGTTTAAACTTTCCGTCTGTGTCGAAAGAGCAAAAAGTTCGATTGTTCTCGTGGTCTATTTTCAGCGACAATCTCAAATTTTTTCAAAAATTTACTTTAACAGCATAAACAAGGTGTCATAACTTCTTAAGTTACTATAAAACTATGAAAAAGTAATGATGCAGTTTGATAGACTGTGAGTTTGTTCAAGCGTGTAAATATTAAAATATTTATTTACTTTCGCGGTGGTAAGGTAATAACCTAAAAACAATGTGTTGCATAGATAAAAAAAAGGGGTATATTTTTAACAGTCTTTGCTTATGTGATTTAAAAATTTTCTAAGTTTTCTGTATACATATCAGAGTTCTGGAAACTTCTTGAAAAATTTATTGCATACCTAAAGTGCAAATAAAATTTGCATTTTTAAATGTACATTGATAATATCTGTGCCAATTGATCATAACTTTTTAAGTCAAAAACCGTTGTTTCGCAAAAATTCTCTTTAAATTTTGCACGCCTTCTCTTGCTAAACGATGTTTTATTTAGAAAAATGGTAGGAACACAAGTGTTAAACCATAACATGAACCGGATTAAAAGAATTGCACCAGTGCCAATGACTGTTATTTCTCATAAGTCACCTGGCACAGATATTATAATATAAATTGGTCAGTAATTATCATTCATTAAGCAGCCAACTATTGTGTTTTTTTAGAGTAAACACTTGTCCATCGTCACGATTCGCAAAATTCTCAAAATTTTAATTTTCCCCTATTTAGGATTGCGTACTTAGCAACCAAAAAAAATCCTCTATTGAGATTAAAATGTGACCATGGACATAATTTGCAAAATTCTCAAAACTTAAATGTTCACTATTTGGGATTGTGCATTCAGCAGCCAAATATGCTGCTCTATTAGGGTTAAAATTCGACCATGACCACCATTCGCGAAATTTGAAAATTTTTGGTTTTCACTAAATTGGATTGTTTTTGTTAACAACCAAAAATAATCCTCTGTTGAGTTTAAAATTTGACCACGGCCTCAACACGCGAAATTCGCGAATTTTAGATTTTTACTATTTTAAAGGATGGAATATTTTTTGTTTTGATAACTCAGTTCCAAATACTTAGTAAGATTAATATAAATTAAAATATACTATCATATACAACTATAGCTGGCACTTGGCAAAAAATAGCGTGGTAGGATCAAGTAGTTCCCACCATTAGAATTCTTATGGGAAACCAAAAACACGATACATTTTTAACACTCCAAGTACCTATTTTAATAATCGCATAGAAAATGCTACAGAGATATATTTGACTTATTTTTCAAAAAAAAACAACAATTTTACTGAAAACGCATTATCAAGCCAAGTTTTTGCTTCCACTGTATTTTTTCCCTTCAGAAAACAGTATTTTATCAAAACACGAAATTCCATTTTTTCCATTTTTTTCACAATAACAAAAGTTGCTTCACAAAAGACGTTCTATCTCACAAACTAATTGACTTACAGACGTAAAATTTTGACACGAATCATTTGAAGGTTGCCACTATATAAAAATAATATGCATTTAATACTAGCAACGCCATTTATGTGTCAGACCGGGGACTTATCAGCCAACCTGTTAATACCAGAGCGGCTTTTCGGCAACTAATTCCAGTCATATCAAGGCTTAAGCGCAGGTTCCTTTTGTTGTAGATTCTGAAACACGTTTTTTCGCCCTTGGCTCATAGCTTTGACTTGCGGAATCATCGCTCTCGCTTACACCTTCATGGTCCTGAATTTTTTTTGGCTCGACATGCCAAAAGGTCTTCTTGCACTTTTTGCGCGAGATTCAGATTTTAGCTCAAACGTTTCAGTTAAGGACTCCAAGAAAATTTTCCTCTTCTCCACCGTTCCGCTGTTTTTCCTTAATCGGTGTGTTGAGGTGAGGGAAGTGAATAAGGACACGTACCTGTGTTTTCTTCTACTGCCTTGGAGTGGATGATCTTGGACAGCTTTCTTCGCTGGTTTGTAGTTGCGTTTTTCGCGACGCGATGTAGATGTATTTGGTAAAAAAAGGGTTCAATTACAAATAAAACAGTGCCTTCTTGGCTATTTACAAGATTTCGTTTGGAGTTGCGTTTTTCGCGACGCGATGTAAAAGTATTGAAAATAAAGGTTTTTAAATTAAAAATAAACTATGCCTTCTTGGCTTTGAATTCACTTTGTTGTTATATATACTTTGTTTTGGTATTCTGGTTTTATGGTTATACGAGTTTACGATTTATATTTTGAATTTAGTTTTTAATAATACGAATTTGCGGAGCGGCGAACGTAGAGCGCGTTAACGACCAAAGAAGAGTGACGAGCCGTCGCTAGAGTTCGAGCTGTTGCACCAGAGAGAGAGCAAAGTTTCGTTAAAAAAGTTCTGATTAATGGCTCGTCTCCATTGCGGCTACGGCGAAAACCGGACACGGTGTTTGCCTAGAGACACATATTTTCCGTGCAATTTAATCAACATTCTTGTAATGCTTCGTATCTCCTGAATCGTTCCCCAAATACTCTTCAATTCATGAGCCGTCCTTTGAGAACTCTTTGCTATTGTTATTTTTCCTTCAAATGGAAATGTAGAAACCTTTTCAAAATTTCCATTTTCGTTGGCGGCATAATCGGGATAAAAGTTTCAAGGGTTTCACCCAAGAGACACACACTTTAAGTTCGCAGCGAAAGCATCCTATTTAAAATAAAAAACAGTTATTTACTATTATTAACTTATCCATCGTAAATTTAGCTTACCGAACTTTGAAAAATTTCCGATATTTAGTATTTCAAATAAAGTCGACCAAGTGCAAGTCAAACTTGCGTAGAAAAGGTTTCGTGCCCTTTTCTATACAAAATCGTATTCCTTTCAAAGTTTGTGTCATATAACATATCGCATGGGTGATTGGTGCTAAGTTTTCAAAGTAACAAGTGTTTAATTACGGCGGGAGGGGCGGGGGTTGGTAGTTGTGTCTTTGGCATATATTAATATCATTTCTACCGGATTTATATAATTAATGACGCATTTAAATTTTTGCCCGAACTCGAATCTCTCCATATGGAATTCTTAGCCGTGATTCCGAAAACAATATTTGGCTACTGAATAAATGATAATTACTGACCGATTTAAATTATAATATCTATAATATCTATCTTCGCGAATTTCGCGTATTGAGGCCGTGGTCAAATTTTAAACTCAACAGAGGATTATTTCTAGTTGTTAAAAAAAACAATCCAAATTAGTGAAAATCAAAAATTTGCAAATTTCGCGAATGGTGGTCATGGTCGAATTTTAACCCTAATAGAGCAGCATATTTGGCTGCTGAATGCACAATCCCAAATAGTGAAAATTTAAGTTTTGAGAATTTTGCAAATTATGTCCATGGTCACATTTTAATCTCAATAGAGGATTTTTTTTGGTTGCTAAGTACGCAATCCTAAATAGGGGAAAATTAAAATTTTGAGAATTTTGCGAATCGTGACGATGGACAAGTGTTTACTCTAAAAAAACACAATAGTTGGCTGCTTAATGAATGATAATTACTGACCAATTTATATTATAATATCTGTGCCAGGTGACTTATGAGAAATAACAGTCATTGGCACTGGTGCAATTCTTTTAATCCGGTTCATGTTATGGTTTAACACTTGTGTTCCTACCATTTTTCTAAATAAAACATCGTTTAGCAAGAGAAGGCGTGCAAAATTTAAAGAGAATTTTTGCGAAACAACGGTTTTTGACTTAAAAAGTTATGATCAATTGGCACAGATATTATCAATGTACATTTAAAAATGCAAATTTTATTTGCACTTTAAGTATGCAATAAATTTTTCAAGAAGTTTCCAGAACTCTGATATGTATAGAGAAAACTTAGAAAATTTTTAAATCACATAAGCAAAGACTGTTAAAAATATACCCCTTTTTTTTTATCTATGCAACACATTGTTTTTAGGTTATTACCTTACCACCGCGAAAGTAAATAAATATTTTAATATTTATACGCTTGAACAAACTCACAGTCTATCAAACTGCATCATTACTTTTTCATAGTTTTATAGTAACTTAAGAAGTTATGACACCTTGTTTATGCTGTTAAAGTAAATTTTTGAAAAAATTTGAGATTGTCGCTGAAAATAGACCACGAGAACAATCGAACTTTTTGCTCTTTCGACACAGGCGGAAAGATTAAACATTTTTCTTTTGACACGATGGCAGCAAGACTCAAACACGAGTGCATCGTAAATGAAAATATGCTTACAATTAAAGGAAGTCCAAATGTTCTGTTAACTAGGGAAAAACGGCTTTGGGGGACCTCTAAACGTTTTCCAAAAAATCTGGAAAAATTCTAAAAAATACTTTACCCCTTATGCTTTCAAAAAACGCTTGTGCCCAGAAAAATTTTTTTTTTGAGACATCCCAATATACACGTTTTTAAAAATATGCTCTTCTTCCGTGTTAATTTCACAGCGATTTAAAAAAAATGCTCGATTTTACTTACAAAAAGTTGGCTCAAATTTATTTTGTAAAAAAAAAAATTCGAACGATGTTTTCCATTATATTAAAGAACTTTGTTCAACTCAGGGTTTGTGTGAGGAAGGAGCACTTAGAAAGAGCGAGGCGTTTTTAGTTTCCCTTAAAAAACGTTTCTCTAAAGCCAAACATTGAAAGACATCTTTTTTTAAACAAAATTCTGCATGGTTGAAAGGTGTTTTGAAAGTTACTGGCAGCTCGGTTAAAATATACAGTAGTGGAACTTCTAAAAGAGGAAGGCCTACGAAATCTTTACAAGAAAGCAGTATGCGGACTCGACGGCGAAAGTTGCAAAAGCTTTATGAAGGTGTTGGAAAGGGGACTATAAAGGAATGATTTTTTGCACCAAGTAAGAATAGAAGGTTCCTTTTCTAAAGCTTGCGCATTAAACATTCTTTCTGAAAAGAGCCGAGAGGAAGTTAGAAGCTTTATGAGGAAAGGTGCAGTCATAACTCAAAAGTATTCCGCTGAAGAAGCCTTAGCGTTGTTTGTCGATTTGAAGTTGACAAAGCATCAATACATGCGTTTAAGGACTCTTTCTTTGGACAACCAGGTGGACTTATATCCTTCATACCATGAGTTAATAGATGCAAAAAAGGCATGTTATCCTTCATCAGAAGCAATAGTTATAACATCCAAGTCAGTTGAAGTTAATTTGCAAGATCTTTTAGACCATACCGCTAAAAGAAATTTTTTATGCACTGACGACAAATTGCCTGAAATGGTGTCAGAAAATGATGAAATTTGTTTAACAGGCAAGTGGGGTCGCGATGGTTTTTCAGGACAAAAAGAATATAAGTTCTTGAAGAAAACGTCACAGATTCTGAAATGTTTTGATTTCTTATGTACCACTCAGATTGAGAGTTTTTTCTAATAATGGCTTCAACCATATCTGGAAAAACTCTAGCCCTTCTTCAACTCACCTTTGCCGTCCTATCAAGTTCGAATTTCACAAGGAAACAACTGTATTTATTAAAGCTGAAGTCGATAAGATTAAGGGTCATATTAAAGAATTCTCTTCTTTTGAATCCGAGATAATGGGGCGCACTTTAAAAATCAATTACAATGTTATTTTGACTTTGGTAGATGACAAGGCGTGTCAGGCAATTACCGAAACCAAATCATCTTCATCATGCGTTGTTTGTCACTAACTTTCGTTCTTTTAAATGAATGCCCTAATCCAGAAACTGCAAATGAAAAGAGTTCTAATTTTGGTCTTTCTTCTCTTCATTCTAAGATTCGCCTCATGCAATTTATTTAAAAGATTGCGTATGACTTAGATTTCGGTGATCGAGAAACTGTTAAGAAAAAAAATAATCATGATAAGAGATCAAAGGCCAAAAAGAGACCCAAGGACGCTTACACAAAAAAAGGTTTAATTATTGATAAGCCAAAACAAGGACACGGCAATTCAAATGATGGAAATACGGCCAGACGATTTTTTTCAAATACTGTTTTAGCGGCAAGTATAACAGGTGTTGAATTTGAAGTGAATAATCGGTTCAAAACCATAGTGATTGTTCTTTGCTGCAATAAAAGCATTAACCCGGAAAAATTTGTTGCTTTCGCCAATGAAAGAGTTGAGGTGTATCAAAAACATTATTCATGGAGAAAATTTACCCCGACTGCTCATAAAATTTTGTTCCATGGGAAGGAAATTATAAAGTTTTATGAAAACCATCATATACCTATTGGAGACCTTTCGGAGGAGGCTCAAGGAAGTCGAAATACGGAATATAGGCCCTTCCGAGAACACAATACAAGAAAATTTTCAAGAGAATGCACGAACGAAGATTTGCTGCATATACTACTCTCAAGATCTGACCCATTTATTTCAAGTCTTCGTTACTTTTGAAGATTTGCATGGTTTGCGGAAATTTTAGGAGAACTTTCTGGGATTAAGACCTACGTTAGGTCACAGATGACTATTCAAAAAATTCATAAACATATCGATTTTTCATACAAATTCTAAATTAACCCCCTTCTTAAGGTGTGATTGCGGGTGTTCCGGGGGTAAAACTATTTGTTTACGGCCATATTTTTTTTTACTTTAACTTTAAAAATGTTTTTAATCATTTTCCTTGGCTCATAGTTTTCAGATTTTTTGCCAACTCGACTTAATTTTCAACCGTTGTTGTTTTAAAATTTTATAGTTATTGTTTCCATATTTTACTTCTTTAATATGTATAAGAATATATTTTAAAAAACTTTAAATTTTAAGCTTTAAAACAACAGAAAAACTATTGAAATATGTCAACGCATTCAAAAGTTACAGATTTTTGACCGATCCTACTTCTGTCCGGACCACTGTGCGCCGGTGATTTCAATGTGCGTCAACATGTTCATCGTTCAATTTACGCGAGACACAAACACACTCAAATACGCAAAAGTTTAAACTGGTTTAGAGCGGTGAGTTCGCTCTCATGAGAAAGCAAATCGTCTCAACCGTCTCTCACAAGCAGCAGTGCTGTCGTTTTCGATTTTCGTTTAGTAGTATAGCTTGCTTTGTTAATAGTGTTTTGGGGCATTTTGTATTACTTTTAGGAAATAAAATAAAATGGGTTGGAAATATAATATTTAACAAATGCACTTCTCTTAAAAACTTTTTCATGTATGGAACATGAATGGTACTACTGTGTCCGAGTAAATTTTACGAAATTACAAAAAAAAAAAAAAAAAAAAAAAACACAATATCGTATAGCTGTCTGTTTTCATTTTTGAGAAAAAATTTTTGATGGATACTACAAGTATCTGCATTTTTAGAGAAATGTAGTAATATTTCTATTTTAGTAGTATAGTAGTAAGGGTGATGAAATTGTAGTAAAATACTACAATTGTAGTAATTCCGACAGCACTGTTCCTAGCGTGTGTTCATATAGAACGTTGTCTTTCTTTACACTATATGTACATTATACCCTGTTTTAGCAATACATACTCTTTGGATATGTGAACAAACAAATTTGAAAAACAAAGACAAATTTCTGAATCCTGTATTTTTAAAGAAAATAACAAAACAACAAAATATTTTCACAACCAAACACCCCCTCAGATACCGAGAAGACTGAAAATGGACAAGAAATGTAAGTTAACAGCAGAATATTAATGAATTTATATAGCGGGTATAATTTTCAATTTTTTATCAGCAAGGAAAAGCGCAAGTAAATAGGAGCAGGCAAGCGAGTGGGCCTTGCTTGCTGTTTGGTCTGAAAAAATGGACCAGTTGCGAGGATGCCGCAAGAATAGCCATATACTGGCAGAAATGGCCGAATTGATGAAAAAGGAAGGGTTTACGTACGGAGTGGAGGAAATAAAATCGAAAATGCATAACATGACCTCACGTTATCGGTTTGTTTTACCGACAAAAGAGAAGATTTTTATAACCGCAAAATATGCTTTTACCAGTAAAGAAAAGCAAAAAGTTGGTGTGACAGGTGGATCCCCTTCAGACTGGGATCTATATAATGATATGAAGACCCTTTTCGCTGACAGAAAAATTCACAATTGTGAAAGCTTGGTGCAAGATAGTATAAATAGTAAGTAAAAGAAATCATCAATAGTAACAAATTTTAATTTTTTTTTTATTTTTAAAGATATAAACTCTATTATTGAAATCGCTCCCGAATATTTCGAGTCGCCAAATCAAAGTGAGTGTCCGTCACCAGCATTGCCATCGTCGTCCAAACCTAAGGCAAGAAAAGAGAACTTGTTAAATATTTTTAACAGGATCGAAGGAAATGTAAAAAAAATGCTAGATGAAGTGAAGAAATCGTCTGAAAGGCTAATTAAGATTGAAGAGGAAAAACAAAAGGACATGAAAGCATATATTGAAAGGGAGGCTAAGGTTCAAGAGACTTTAGTGGAATTTTTAAAACGTTAGGATATAATTGATTTCTTTTTAATTTGTTTTTTTTTTTTTTTTTAGACAAGAACTGTGATGAATGTACCTCAAAATGAAAATGGACTTCTTTACTTTTACATAAATATAATAATTTTGTATACTTACTTAAAAAGGAAGCTATTGCATTTCTTATTACTTCGGGGTTGTTTTGATGATCGGTAGATACTTCTTCATGATCGGGATAAACACGATTGCTCCCATTATTTTCCATGTTTCGCAGCCAGGTTTCGTTAATGATATCGTCATTCTCGTTTAAAAAATTGTGTAGAACGCAGCACGCTAACACAATGGGGTTGACATTCCTCAAAGAATTATCCAGGCCTTTTCCGATGCGCCTGAATCTAGCTTTTAGGTGCCCAAATGCATTCTCCACCACTCTTCGTGCTTTGGAATGACAATAATTAAATTTTTTTTGCTGTCGACTCTGAGTGATATGAAAAGGATATGGCTTCATCAGTTTGTCGCTTAAGCGAAAAGCAGAGTCCCCCAAGATAAACACTGGCACATCTACATCTGAAATTGTCCTTTTCAAATCAGTCATAAGACTGCACTCATCCAAACTTCGTCTTAAGGAGGTCGACTGAAAGATGGACGAATCGTTGCATCGGCCCGGGCTACCTATGCTGACATAAATAAAACGGCACCTAAAAAGATGGATGTACATGAATAACGAATTCGTACATATAAATTGTTCATTTTACCTAGCGTCCACCAATGCCAACAAATCAGTGGAATACCAGCCCTTATAATTGTAGTAGTCCGTTGCGTCTTCAAATGCAGGGTGAACTTCAATGTGGCACCCATCTTCTAAATATTTCAATAAACAAAAATCCAATTTAAGTAGGTTGAACACGCTTACTAAGCGCTCCCATGCATTGCGGAAAGCCAATCGCCTCAAAATCCCCAACCAAGCTCTTAATTTTTTCCGTGGTGAGCAGAAAGTGGTTAAGGTACATTCGAGCCATAACCTTCCACACTTCTGCACAAAAGCTCATCAAGATGTCACACACCGTAGATTTTCCAACGCCGAACATGTTCGCAATAGTACGATACTCGGCAGATGAACCTAAGGCGTACAGGACTATGGCTATTCTTTTCTCCAATTTTATTGATTGGCGCATGATGGTATCTTGCTTTTGCAGTCTCGGGAGTATTTGACATAAATAACTTGTTGAAAAGCCTTCTGCCCATTCTGAAGTTATTTTTGAAGGAAGCTTCATCTGCCAACGGGCAATCAATTTCCTAGAAGGATTGAGTACGCTCCTAAACACATTCAAATTTAATTTTAATATTAAATAATTTATGCATAATTTACCGTTTTCCATTTCAATCTGCGTTCCGCTTTAAGTTGAATGCCGAGAGTAAGTAGCAATGTAATTTGTTCCATTAATAAAATGCGCTGATTCTGGAGGTGCTTCATGGCCTCGTTACGCATTTTGGTTCTTTCAATAACCTTCGACAGATTGGATAAACGTCTAGCCATGACAATCCTAGCAATAACACCTTTCCGCGAATCCATCTGAATACATCATATATATACATATATATACGTTTTATTTCAATTTTTAAAACCACCAATACTTACTTCGAACTAGAGCTCTTTCCTTTTGTTTATATATATATATATATTTCTTTTCACTTCTTTCTCCGATAACAATCGATAATATTAGTGATGATCACAATTTTTACTTGTTTCACTACTTGTTTCGATCTGAAACACTTATAGCTTGTTCTCACGGCGTTGTGAAGCAAGTGTTTCGGTTATCTGAAGCGAGATTCAGATTAACCCGTTCTCATGGTGCAATCTTGCTTCGTTCCAGTGATGCCAACATAGATATTTTGCACTTTCTATTGCTAACAGTTGGCAGCACTGCTTTGTTTTGACTGTTGGTTTTTATTTATTATCGTGAGCAAAAGCTTTGGTTGTTGCGGAATGGAGATAAATTGTAAGTTAATTGTTATGCATAATATATTTTTAAAGAATGCATCTTTTTACCCGGGTTTGTTTATTTTTCTTTCTCTGCTGTCATTTATTTCCCACTATTTCCGATTATTTTCGATAACAAGCAGGGTTGATATCAAATTTAACTTGCTTCGCTACTTGCTTCGAACTGAAGCAAGTAGAGATAGTGCTTCGGGTTGTCAAAAATTTGTATGGCGAAACAAGTGTTTCGCTTCTTGTTTCGGCCTCGAAACACGAATGAGAGCTGAAACACGTTACGTCTGAACAAGGCATAAAATATATGTACACTGTGGCAAGTAAAAATATAATTTTGTATGAATAGGGCCTACAAAATTTTTTAAAACAAAGGCAGGGATCAATGCTCGAACTTGAAAATTTTTAAAGGTGGTAGATTTTTAAAGAAGAAGAGGTAGATTCGAATAAAAATATATATAATACAGTATATCACATCTGATCATGTAGAAAATTTAGAAACTAACATAATTTTAGGTATTTCTCTTATCATAAAAAAAAATTGTCAATATTTATTGGATGTCGTCAAGCGCCAATACTGCCATTGTTGACAAAATTCTTGACAACAGGAAGCTGCCAACATATTTTTCAATAACACATAACATTGAAGGGCATTTTTTATTCTGTGATTCTAAATGATCACAAAATAAATAAAACAAAGGAATAAATAAGAAAAAAAAAAGCGGGAGATTTGGACCTAGCGTGGCAGAAGTGGTAATAGTGAAAATATTGGTCGATCTACCATCAAAGTGGTAGTAGTCCGAGCACTGACAAGGATCGAAAAAATATATGACCTTGATTTTCAAAACTTTTATATGCAAGTTTAATTTAAAAATTGAAGTATAATTACACAGTGCGACAAAATAAAATGAAGTAGAAATACCTGGGAAGTGACATAATTTTTCTTGTAGGCCTTGGCGAGTATAACATGAATCGGGGTATGAAATTTTCCAAACACCTTCAAAATCTTGAGTAACGGTTAAAAAACCCGTTTTTACGTACCTTTGAGCATTTTAAAGCTGTAACTTAGGCAGCTCTCAACTGATTTTCATTTGCTTCCCAGGTATAGAAAGCAGAAAGATCGGCCTATCCAGTGATGTATATTATGTTAAAGTAAATTAAAAAAGACACTAGTGGTATTCAAGCAGGCTCGGAAATAGCTAGGTGCAAATTTTGCGCGCGGAAATTTTGAACTATTGCTTGAACGACCCTTATACAAAGCGTATGTTAAAATTTCGCGAAAACAGCTGGTTTCAATGTTTGCCTTGGTGAAAGAAGGAGAAGCAAATATCGCGCATATTTTGCGCATCACAGTAGGCGTGCAAAATTTGCGAGGCTGCGGAAACTATTTTTCAAACAAAATAATTTGCGAGCTCGCGAAATTTCCGAGGGCGCAAATTTTGCGTACCTGCTTGAATACCACTAATGTCTTTTATTCGATAAAACACCAAATTGTTATGATTTTTTCAACTTTGGCGATGATTTTAAGCACTATTTTAGAAGTGATCATATGACAACAGAAGCAGCAGCATGACTTTGATTTTCTAATTATTTATATTTTTTAAAATGTTTTTAGTTTCTTTTATAATTTTTAATAATATTTTTACATTTTTAATTTTGGACAAACATTTAGTGATCGATGCTGTGATAAAAAACTCCTGATGATGGCTTTCGAAGAAAGCCGAAATATTGAGACCAGACAACTATATATAATAAATATATAGACAGAAAAAACGAAAATAAAATTGGTTTTATTTTCTTATTGGGGCCTAAAGCCAGCAAAAACGATTTTTCACAAAATATTTGAAAAATTCCATTTTTTTTTTTCACAACGTCAAAAATGTTTGCTTGTCCGTTTTTTTTTTTTTTTTTTTTTTAATTCATGTAACATACATTAACTTTTCTTTTAAATGACCAGCAATATTCCGCAATCATTTAAATTTTATTTTTACCTTTGAACCGCTTTTCAATTGAACTTATTTCTTGGTGAAAATGTTCGCCTTGTTCATCGCTAAGCTGTCCCAGATATTCTGCGAAGAAGTCCAAATGCGAATGCAAGAAATGAATTTTTATAGACATATTGCAGCCCATTTCACCATACGCGCTTAAAAATTCATTTACGACGCTAACATAGTCGTTGCTTCTGTGATTTCCAAGGAAATTATAACATAACGCATATTTGAATGGCGAAGACTAACTACAGAAATGATCCTGTGAATTATAGTCTTGCTGGAGAGCCCACAAAGGGCATGCGGCAGGCAAAAAGGCTCATAAGTCTCACGACCATCAGGGCGGAGGCTACACTTAACCTGTGCAGAAACAATATCAAGATCTATACTGAACTCCTAACGGGGCACTGTAGACTGAAATATCACCTGAAAAAGATGGGGGTGATAAACGAAGATCTCCGTAGACTTTGCAAGTCAGAGCGGGAAACAGCAGAGCATTTTTTATGTACTTGCCCTGCTGCGGATAGGCGCAGACTCGCGTGTCTAGGGGCAAGAATAATGGTCCCTCAAGCAATTAGTCGTTTTAGTCCTTTAGAAATTCTAAGATTCTATAATAGTCTTAAATTATGATTCTATAATAGTCTTAAATTATGCTAAAGGAACACAGGCTGCACAAAATATCTTTTAGGTCGTGGTGCTTTACAGCCTACTTAATAATAATAATAAAATAACGCAACAAAACTCTTCCATGGACGTCTTTCAACAGAGCTTAGCTTGTCAATAAAGTTCGCATCGTTTCTAATTTTACGAATATCAGGTCCAGTGAACATTCCTAAAATTCATCAAATCACATAAAATATCATGAAAAACTTGATAGTAGATATCGGAACAAAGTAATACCTCCTTTTATTTTGGCTTCACTTAGTTTTGGAAAAACCTTCTTAAGATGTAAAAAAGCATTGCCAATTTTTTTTACAAATTGCTTTATATGTCCCAGCTTAAGATGCAGTGTAGGTTTTCAAAACTAAGTGAAGCCAAAATAAAAGGAGGTATTACTTTTTTCCGATATCTACTATCAAGTTTTTCATGATATTTTATGTGATTTGCCGATCTTTCTGCTTTCTATACCTGGTAAGAAAATGAAAATCAGTTGAGAGCTGCCTAAGTTACAGCTTCAAAATGCTCAAAGGAACGTAAAAACGGGTTTTTTAACCGTTACTCAAGATTTTGGAGGTGTTTGGAAAATTTCATACCCCGATTCTTGTTATACTCGCCAAGGCCTACAAGACAAATTGAGTCACTTCCCAGGTATTTTTTGTCTGTCGCACTGTGTTATTATTTTCTATTTTATGCTTAAATTAAAAATTGCATAAAATTACAAAATGAGTCTTTTTTTCTATCTTTTAAATTAATACGTCTAAGGCGAGGGTTTAAAAAAGCGTCAAAAATAGCGTACGTGATGCTTATGCTTCCATTTATGTATATAATGAGTGTTATTAATGACGGTATCAAGTAAAACTATCGTCCGCAAATTGACTTTACCGACACCAATTTTTATTTTATGCAAATATATCTTAAAGGCAACTACTTAATTGCAATCGTTGTTTAAGGGGTTATATATCTTGCGGTTTAGGAAAACGGGGAAAAGTTTGATTTTTTAAAAAGGTATGTAGCCATATTTTTATTGAATTTTTGTGATTTGTTTATTATAGTACAGTGACTGATCTTCAAAATCAGCCTCGAATTATAAAAAAATATCAATAATTGACGATGCTATGCCAATTTGCAAAAAACTCGTTTTTTTTCGCAGAGGGTTGCGGTGACCGCGATGCCAGTCCAAGAGCTTAACTGAAAACAGAAAACCATACAAATTCAATTAGCATATCCACTTGTGGTGTCTTTGAACGATCGATAAAAATTTTAGAAATTTTTTTTTTCAACGGGGACGATTTTTTCGAAAAAAGTATGTTTTTTTATGTGTAAAATTTTTTTAAAAAATTCATAACATTGATATACGAGTTGATATAAAAAAATGGAATCGTTCAAAGACACGGCAATCAAATTACGAACAGTTGAAAAAAAAAAAACATCAAAATCGGTTGAAAACTCTGCCCGCAATCGCGGTCACCGCAAAGACGTTTTCAGAAAAACATCATTCCGAGATAATCGCGTTTAAAGTTTCCAGTATACTTTTGTCTAGTGTAGCGAGGCAAGATGAAAAACGCTATAACTTTGCTTATACTGCTTCGATCTTCATGAAAATTCGTAATTACATTCTCAGAAACATATACTTCAAGATAAAATAAGAAAAAAATTTTCGATTTTTTGACCGACCGCAACATATATAACCCCTTAAAAGTGAGGCTTAGCTTTTTCGGTCTGCTTATCATCAATAATTTTATTTCAAATATTTAACTTTTTTAACTGATAGGTTTTACCAAACGATGGTCTCCCAAACATTGTTTGTTGGAAATGCAGAGCTCAACTACAAAGGTTCTGGGAGTTCAGGACTGTCGCACGAAGGGTTAATATAAGTCTTCGCGAATACCTGAGGGATGTGACCAACTCAAAAAAGGTAAATTACAGCATGTGGTGTGGAATAAATTTAATATTTTGTTATGAAATTCTGTTGACAGATTTAGATATTTAAGATGGTTAATGGTAAGTAACACGGTGGAACAAGTAAAATGTGCACAATGTTTTGACTCCAGTTCCTGAAAGTCCATGCTAAATAGAGCAACTAACTACGATTAGTTTTTTAAGATTGTCTACAGGTCAATATAACGAGTAAAGTGGCTTATAATGAAGTAGCAAAGTTTTGTACGGCTATATATCGAAAACCATTTAATATCTTATTTTCTTGTCAGTTAGAAAATTTTGCCCTTAGATATGAAAAAAATAAGTTCAGAAAGAACTGGTCCCAAAATTTTCCAATTAACAGCTACAAAAAGGAAAAAAATAAATAATTTAATTGGTTATATTAATAAAAGCAAGTGAGGGTGTTATAGTCAGGCAAACCTGAATAACTTAGTTCTGAGTGACTAAGACCGCGGGTCAGTCTTAAAGAGCCACATAAATTATTTTTGTTCTTTACCTTTCATTTGCCTTGGTCAACCTATGTTGCGAATTTGAAGATTCTACGCCTTTTACCTCGGAAGTTACGAAAAATCTTCATTTGTGGGTGTGGCAGTGGGCGGGCCACATACAATTTTTTCCTACACCTTTCATTCGCCTTGGTCAATCTATGTTACGAATTTGAAGCTTCTGCGCCTTTTACTTCACAAGTTACGATAAGCCCTTATTTATGGGCTTATATGTGGGCGTGGCTCGAAGAGGACGGCGTCCATTTTACCCCAAGATATATCCCTTTTCGTAGTTTACCAGTACACAAAATATCAATGGAATGTGTTGAGTCGTTCGCAAGTTACAAGCATTTTACTGAAAACACAGTAAGTTCATTTGTGGGCGTGGTAGTGGGCGGATGTCTCCCATTTTTACTAAGGATCATACTCGGATCATACTTATACATGTGCGCCAAATTTCGACTTCATTGTTTCATCCGTTTCGGAGGAGATCCGACCATGGACGGACGGACAGACAGACGGACATGTCAGTTTTTGATCCTGATCATTTCTATATATATTTGTCTATATCTCCGGAGCTTAATTCTCCCTGTTACAAGATTCGCACAAAACTAGTATACCCCGCTTACGCTGGGTATAAAAATGTAGGCTTTGTGAATACGTTTATTAGTCACTCTCTGCGCCCTTTGCTTAAATTAACTTTCAGGCACGATGATTGTTTCCAGGCGCGAGTTTTTATTTTATTTTGCACAATGAAAAGAACTATCGCAAGAAATGTATGACTGTAGAGGAGCATATTTTGAATACTATTTTAAACAACGATTCGTCAGATAAAAATATCTGCAATTAAGTGAAAGACATTTAGAAGTTATTGAATTGTAATTGAAGTGTTTTAAGAAGTATGAGAAATGGCGAAATGGAAACATCAAACTCTTCAAAGCTAATGGCGCTGGACGACCTGTTAAAGGATTTAGTAAATGTCTGCCATCAACCCAAAAGAAAAAGACTATGCTACTCAACCAAAGCTCATCGGATGAAATCATGGGAGCTGTACGCAAGAGCTTATACAAAGACGGCAAAATAAATGCATCAAGAGTTATTTCAAAATTGCAATGTGGAACAGGTGAGGTCGCAAGCAAAATGGAGAAATGTAATGGCACATACGGGGCAAAACACGTCAAGTGTACCACCGGCAAAATTTTTTCTCCCCGATTTGGATGAAACTTGGTACAGTTGTTAAGATGTAAGAGTACGTTAAATGTGCAAAAAAAGAGTAAATTTTAATCACAGGTTGCCGAGATACAGGGTGTCAAAGTTTAGATTTTTGCTTCGAAGAACATATTTCATTGAATTACAATGGGGCTAAAATCGCCTCGCTTCAAAAATTTTTCGAATGTTTCTTAAAAAAAATTTTCTGAAGTTTTCGAAAACAATACTTAAAAAATTTTTCGGTAACGGTAAACGAGGAAAATTTGGCATTTTAGTTTTATTTCTTGATTTTCTAGGGGAGACGTCACTTTTTTATTTTTATTTTTTAATTTTGAAATAAAGCTTAGTTCTTCCCCTTTAAATTGATGCATAAATCAGAATGGGCAGACCATGATTAGTGCTCCAAACACACCTTTGAAGATGCTTACCTAGCATATTTCCCTCAATAACCACTGAGCGTTATGTATCGTCGCCCTCTTGCTTTCTTAGCTACGGTTTGGCTGTGAGAGCGGATTGACTCTTGTGATTACAAAACAAATTCCTATTGAGACTGATTTAAAAGAAACCAATAAGAGAAAAAAAAATACCAAAATCTCTGTATTCATAGGAGTACTGGTCTATATAGGTTCATTTCATGTATTAAATGTGAATTAATTCTTTAAGTTCTTATCGGTTGCCGTTTTCTCTTCCTTTTGTTCCGCCGTTATTGCTTTGGAAAAGAAGAAAAGAGATTAACGTAACATAATTCCATTCCTTCTCTGTTTCTTGCATTAGAGTACATACATACCGTTTAATTTCTATTATAGCTAACCTACATTTCGTCGAACCCAGGCCTGCGGACGTCGAATTATAAGTACATTGGTATTTTATTGATTTTGGTAACAACAGTATTGGGAACCAAAAAAAAAAAGACGTAATGATAAAGCTAAATTTTAATTCCAATAAGAAATTGGATAAATATGAAATCAAGAGAGAAAAAATAGTTGAGTGAAAAGAGAGCGGAAAACTTATCGCATCAAGCGAATTGCCGCTAGGGTATTGTTGTACCTATAACTTTGTGAGGTGCTGTTCTAGCAAGGTACATTTTTTCCTCTTTTGAATTTGAAACTTATGGGGTATCCCAGTGAACCTTTTGCGGTGGCGTGCAAAGACTTTGAAGTTTGCGATCCAGAAGTTTGTTTATTTCCGGTCCGAATTGTTTTTTTTAAATTTTTTCCTGAATACCCGGTATTCAAGTGTAATCCAAACGAGAATAAGAGACGAGCTTTTAGTTATAGAAAACAATAGGAATAACGTAAACTTGTGCGTATTTTTTGTTAAATTTAAGAGCTTTTAGGAAGCGGAAATTGTTTGTATAAGTTTGCGTCGCTTAAATTAAAAGTTAAAATTATTTTGAATAAAGCTAAGAAATGTTTGTCCGCAGCGGCGACAGATTGTAGTGGCATTCGGGGTTCCTATTCATATCCTAAGTGGACTTTCTCTGGTACCAAGGTTGGGTCTAAGGGCATGGTAAATAATATCTAACTGTTTATGATTCGGTAACGTCTGGTGACTTCCAGTTTAGACTTCCTTTTTTTTGTAGCATAATTTGGTTTCTGTATTGTGGGTAGCACGTAGTATATTGGAATGGTGCTTTACCGAGCTCATGCAGGAAGATCCCCCAACCAACGATCCACAGCCCTATGGCAAACAAAACGTTCTACCTCCTACCATGAGTATTTCGGATAATGATCGAGCAAAGTAGTCCACAGGCTCTCAACGGCGGTTTCATTACAGAATTGGCGCCCAACGTGGGGCATTTAAACTCCGAGAATATTAGTTTTGCGTGTTAAAGGGGCTTTTTGGACTTGTTGGAACTTTTCATTGCGAAGACTGGAGTTGCAGGATTATTTCATTTTCAAGAGAAAGCACCTGACCGTCCAAACATTTTTAGGGAAAGCAAGTAGTAGAAACGTTAACATCGCGTAGAGCTATTGCACTTCAAATATAAGATAAGTGTTTAAGGTGGGTAATAGTTATATTGGTCGTAGATATTCAGTTTGAATCTTGTAAGCGTCAGGATTCTATTGACCTGTCCAAATATAGTAATTTGCTCTCTTAGATAGCGCAAAAATTTTGCAGATACATTTGATTAAATTATTTAATTGATTATTTGGGATGTTTATTGTTTTGACCATCTGGAATTACGAGATCTTAGGCCAATAAGGCATTTTACATATACGTTTTACCGCTACTCGTTTAAGCTAAATCGACTAAGTCAAAACGAGGTTTACATGTGCGCATGTCGTTTTGTCATTTTGTGGTTATTCTTTGTTTGCGCAACACGTGAAATATGAGTGAATATTATAATTTAGAAAAGAAGCGTTTATGGAAATTGCGTTCGTTCTCTACATTGGTTGTGGAAACAACCTCACAATTTTTAAATTAGAAATTTGAATGACCATATGTCTTGCATTTCTATAGTGATGACACTCAGATTTCAATTTTTTTTTATCAGTTATAAGCAGGATTTATCTTGTTTAGCAAATTGTTTTAAAATAAAACAGGAAAGTTTCTCGTTTTAGTTTTGTATGATAAAACGAGAAAAATTCAAGTTGTTGTAGTGCTAAAACGGGAAAAGCTGCTACAACGAGAATAAAACAGCATATGTAAACGCCCTATAACTAGGTTTGAAGCACGTCCCATGATTATTGCATTTAATACCAATCAATATAGATACAGTCTCATTCGTACCCCAGTCAGAAAGGTCACGCAGTTATGTGGCCGTTGTGCGGATCATAAATTATATTTTGGTTGTAACAGTACTACGACAACTTTCTATAAATATTCCCTTATTTATTGTATACTTTGATATATTGATTAAGCACAGTTATGGCGGTAAGGCACAGTGGAAATCTTTTGTTAAATTTTGGAAGGGCGAATACGTGTATCGTTTGTTTTAAAGGCCTTGAGAACTCTCGCATTCTTACTACCAAGTGTAATCATGCATTTAATGAAGAATACCTGAGGAATTATTTGCCAACTTCAGAAGTTTGTCCAACATGTGAGTCAAAAGTCTCGTCTTTGTTCCCCATCAACCCTCCTAATACTAATCAAAGATCTTCGTTGCCCAACTGTAGATTTTTAGAATCCAGGATCCGCGCTTCTATTGAGTCAAAACTAGACCTCCAAGTGATTTAAATGCAAGCCAGCCTTGATGCATTGACGAAAAAAATATCTGAAATGCAGACCAGGGTAGCAATTGAGCCTGATTGGCCTAATCGGCCTTCGGTCGTGAATTCTCTCTTTGAACCCAATAATAATGCCAGCTTCTTTACAAGAAATCCAGCTAGACCCCCTTTTGATTTTGCGAAAAGAAATGATCGAGACCATGAAGGAACTGTCTATCACAGCCGAACGTAGCTGACAGTTCCAGAGCAGCAAATCTCATAAAGAACTGGAACATTACGTTCTCTGGTTTATCGTCAGATCTTACCGTAGATAAATTTTTGTATACAGGGAGCACTTTGGAAACGGATACTTTTTCATCCGATTCCCATGCTCTCAAAGACCATGGCTACTTGTTATTTACGAAGAATGCCTACGATTGGTACTGGCGTCATAGACGGCATATTCCGGAAGCAAGTTGGACGGAAATGTGCAAAGCGTTGAGAGAACACTTCAACGATCACTATACCGAATCTGATGTTAGAGACCGTATACGCGACCGTAAACAAAAATCTAATGAAAGTTTTGATCAGTTCTATAATAATATCCTCAAACTCTGTGCTCGGTTCCAGTCGCCTTTACCGGAAGTAGAGTTCGTGGAAAGTCTACGTAGAAACCTACGGCCGGATATTCGAAAATAATTGTTTTTCCTGGAAGTAAAGACTGATGCGCAACTAAGGCATTTGGTGTTACGGCGTGAAAATTTGAGTGCTGAACTCGATGCTAGTTTCCGTTCCGCCACCAAGAAAATAAATTCCATTGAGTTGACCGAAGCCCCTCCAATTGACGAGACATTTTCCATATACAAGATTCGTACAAAAGCCAGGCGAAATCAAAACGTTTTAATTTGCTAGAATTGTCGCAAGGAGGGACATAAATATGCTGACTGTGTTGAGACCCGATCAATCTTTTGCTATGGATGTGGTGGCGAAAACGTATTTAGGCCACTCTGCAAAAAATGTAATAAGTTGGAAAACTAGATGTTGCGTGGCGCACTTCGGAGGCCTCACTCGGATATATTCAACGGTCAACCAAAAACTCCGAAGTTCTCCAAATCAAAAGCTCAGCTTTTTTTAACCCTCCAAATGTATGTGAACCATCTTTGTTACCTTTAAAGCCTTATCATGAAAGACTTTTGAACTATCACACAATCCGGGAACGAATATTTTCCGATATCGTTAAACCTTACGTATTTGAAATAACTTAATGTAACTGCCTAAAAGAAGCACTCGCCGTCTCGAAATACTTTGGAAGTCCGTCCGTAGCTTAAGAAAGCAAACGGAAGCTACCATTTCGGCTTTCGCAAATTCAAAATAAGACATAAGACCTTTTGCACAGGTAGAAGTTTATGGAAAAGACATGCAACGCTTATTAGATTCCGGAGTAACTTTATCTTGCATCGCAGGACAGGCAGCTAAAGCTTCCCTAGAATTTCTTCCCTTTTAAGACCCATTCTGGGTCGTAGCGTAGAAACGTAGGTGGAAACAGCTATCGAATTGTGGGTTTTGTTCCACTGTGGTCAAATTTAAAATAAAAACTTAAAAAGTTTCTTTATCCCTGCCTTGAAGCAAGATCTTTATCTTGGATTGACTTTTGGATTAACTTTGGATTATTAGACAAAATTCTTCCTGGTTTTGGGATAATGTCCAATGTTTCGGAGCTTTCACACTTGGAAGGTAACAGTCATCCACTAGATTCCTCTCAAACACAAAAATTAGAGAATGCAATAGATTTATTTGCTTCATTCGATGCTTGGCTTAGGAAAGGTACCCAATTTGCAACACACCATTGAGGTAGAATCAGGAATTAGACCCATGAAACAGCGCTATTTTTCGGTTTCACCAGCCGTTGACCGTGGACCGGAAAATATGTCTGTTGTATACGATTTCTATCATAGAAATATATCGGATATAGAAGACAGTCTGATATATCCGATATATAACAGGTTGGCTGATAAGTCCCCGGTCTAACAAAGAAAAACACATTTTTTTGTCAAAATTCGTTTTTATTATTCAACATAGTTCCCTTCAAGAGCGATACAACGATTATAACGACCTTCCAATTTTTTGATACCATTTTGGTAGTACTCCTTCGGTTTTGCCTCAAAATAGGCCTCAGTTTCGGCGATCACCTCTTCATTGCAGCCAAATTTTTTCCCTGCGAGCATCCTTTTGAGGTCTGAGAACAAGAAAAAGTCGCTGGGGGCCAGATCTGGAGAATACGGTGGGTGGGGAAGCAATTCGAAGCCTAATTCATGCATTTTTGCCATCGTTCTCAATGACTTGTGGCACGGTGCGTTGTCTTGGTGGAACAACACTTTTTTCTTCTTCATATGGGGCCGTTTTGCCGCGATTTCGACCTTCAAACGCTCCAATAACGACATATAATAGTCACTGTTGATGGTTTTTCCCTTCTCAAGATAATCGATAAAAATTATTCCATGCCCATCCCAAAAAACAGAGGCCATTACTTTGCCAGCGGACTTTTGAATCTTTCCACGCTTCGGAGACGGTTCACCGATCGCTGTCCACTCAGCCGACTGTCGATTGGACTCAGGAGTGTAGTTAACAGCTGCAAACACCGCTCAGAATCATCAACACATTGTTGTTTTTGGTCAAATGTGAGCTCGCGCGGCACCCATTTTGCACAGAGCTTTTTCATATCCAAATATTGATGAATGATATGACCAACACGTTCCTTTGATATCTTTAAGGCCTCTGCTATCTCGATCAACTTCATTTTACGGTCATTCAAAATCATTTTGTGAATTTTTTTGATGTTTTCGTCGGTAACCACCTCTTTCGGGCGTCCACTGCGTTCACCGTCCTCCGTGCTCATTTCAACACGCTTGAATTTTGCATACCAATCAATTATTGTTGATTTTCCTGGGGTAGAGTGCGGAAACTCATTATCAAGTCAAGTTTTTGCTTCCACTGTATTTTTTCCCTTCAGAAAACAGTAATTTATCAAAACACGAAATTCCTTTTTTTTCCATTTTTTTGACAATAACAAAAGTTGCTTCACAAAAGACTCTGCTCTATCTGCTCTATCTCACAAACTTATTGACTTACAGACGTCAAATTTTGACACGTCTCATTTGAAGGTTGCCACTATATAAAAATAATATGCATTTAATACTAGCGACGCCATCTATGTGTCAGACCGGGGACTTATCAGCCAACCTGTTATATCATTTACAGCAGACATTCTGATATTGGCAGTAATGACCGGGAAATAAATTTGCCTCGAAATGCGGGACGGTTGGCCGCCTTACGTTAGTATTAAGTATGTATCTGTCATAACAAAAACATTGCGCACAAAAACAAAATGTAACAATACATTGTATACGTCGTACACAAAGGAATCAGTCATTTGTCTATTACAAACGATATATCGGGCTCTAGGGACTTCCAAACGTGTATTTTATAAGCGATATGTCTACTACAAGCGATGTCCGTTATATACGAATTCCTATGTATTATTCCCATTACACTTGGAGGGACCAGAGGTTTTGTCTGTTGTATACGATAGTCTGTTATAGCCGGACCTGCTATAAACGATTTACACTGTACTATGCTCCCTCTTGGATCATTGAATAAGCCCCACCGAATTGTCTTTGGAGTAGTCCAGTAACGTTAGTGCAAAAGGAAAACAAGAATCGCCTGTGCTTTGATGCTAGGAAGTTGAACGCGGTGACAGTTAGTTAAATTGTATACTCAGTAGACTTCAAAAAGCAGATTTTATCACTTCTTGAGATTTAAAGCACGCGTTTTGGCAAATTGAATTGGAAGTAAAATCAAGAGATAAAACTTTTTTTACTGTCCTTAACCGACCATTGTATAGATCTAGAGCAGTGCTTGCCAGCGTAATACTCTTTCATACAAAGCTGAGTATTGCGGCTATGTTGTTTCTTTGTTGTTGTTTCTCGCACACAGCGTCTGTGTTAGCGAGAGAACTCAATCAGTTCGGCAGCGGCAATGAATAAGCACACATACATGTGAAAAATCAGAGAAATTGTGCTAGTGGTCGTGCTGGCAAGCACTGATCTAGAGTCATGTCGTTCGGGTTGTGGAACGCTCCACAAACCATCAGCAGACTTATGGATCTAGTAAAATCAGCGCAGTTAAGGAACCAAGTATTTGTATATTTGGAGGATTTGCTTCTAATATCCGATAATTTTGATGATCACATATCGTTGCTCAAAAAATGGCATTTTTACTCCGCAAAGCAGGCCTTACCGTAAATATTATATAAATAAATGTAAGTTCTGTCTACGCACAGTGTCGGGTTTCGCTTTGCTAGCGTCACTTAATTCTGTATCTTTGGTAAAAATTGACTTAGAGAAACAAAATTTGGACCAAGTAATATCTAAATAGTGGGCTATACGTAGGTCAAATTTTTTTTTATGCTGCGCAGTATACAGGATGTGTTACAGGGTGTCAAAGTTACCGAATTTTCATAATTTTCGATATTTTTGGGAAAAATTAGAAGTTTTTGTAAGTTTTAAGGCCGTAAATTTTCAAAAGTGTATAATAAGTAACACGACAAATTTTTAAAATAACTTGTGTAGGAGTAGCATTACCAACCGTGCCGGTTGGCAACCCAGTTGATACACTCACCCTTTCGCTCGCACCTACGCTTACCTAACATTAATATATCGATTATATATAAGCTAGACTAGTTTTATCGATAAGCTAGATATAAGGACTTTTGCATAAAGAATTCATTCAATAAAGAACCGTCATCGAGATAGCGCATATTACAAATATCAGAAGTGGCATGTGTCCACAGCGCCTAAAGTAAATTTTTTTTTCTCTCTAAAATTTCGATACTAGATCTTTCATTTTAAAACGTGCGTTTTCTTTTTAAACCGAAAAGTTTTTGAACGCGAAAATTCGTCAATTGCCTATAACGAAAAATCAAAATGAACTCCAACATCGACATACAACATTTTTCGGCAACGCAACTACGAGCGTGTCTGCAAGCACTTGGCTTGTCCGCGGACGGCGATTTCGAAAGCTTAACGGCCCGTTTGGCTGAAGTTCCAGCAGACCAGCGTGGCGAATGCCCGAATTTACGGAACCAGGAGGATCCAGACTTAAGCAATGACAGTCCCTTCGAAGGATTTACAGTTTTGGATCACGTGATCGGCAGTGACGGCGACGGACACGAAGTAACGGTCCAACAATGTGAACAACAAGGTGAACAACAGTACAACGAAGCAACACATACGAATGAAAAGGACGGCGAGTCAACCGAATTCCAACGAGAAAAAAGAGCGAGCGATATTCCAGTCATTTCCACACAAGGAGCTGCAATTCCACGAAACGAAAACGTTAAAGAGCAACATGAGTTTTCCACCACGGGAACACAACTGGAAACTTTGACGCGTAAGGTAGATTTATTACTGCGGGGAAAAAATCTACTAGAAAGGGAAACTCTGTTTTTAAAGCAAGCCAATAATCTACCAATTACGTCAGCTCCAAATACAGCGATTGGCAGTACTGAAAGTGAATTTATCCCGTTCGAAGACTTAAAAAATTTTATTTCTGAATTCGATGGATCGCAATGTTTCACCACCTGGTTAAATCAACTAAAAAGCGTCCATGCAAGCTGCAATTTAAGTGACGAAAACCTTCGAATAATTCTAATGACGAAACTCAAAGGCAAAGCTCTCGCCTGGTTACAGTCACAACCGAACGCGCTGACAATGACTATCAACAATTTATTTCATGAAATGGAAATGATGTTCAACACAAAGGAAAGCAAACTATCTCTCCGCCGAAAATTCGAAGCTCGCAAATGGAAGCACAATGAAGAATTCGCTAGCTACTACAACGACAAAATTTTTCTAGCGCGCTCCCTTCAAATAGACGATGAAGAGCTCATCGAATCACTTATAGACGGTATTCCAGACGAACAACTTCGCAACAATGCATACATCCAATGCTACGACAACAAGTCTAAGATACTGCAAGCGATGTCCAAAATTCAACTGAAAGCTCCGAGCCACACCAATAAGCGGTTTTCAACGGTTCCGGCAACACAAACAGAAACGAACAACCAACAAAAAACAACTTTCCGCTGCTTCAACTGCAACTGCGATGGACATTACGCATCCGAATGTCGCAAACCAAAACGTGAGCCAGGTTCTTGTAACGCTTGTGGAAGTTTCGAACACCAAGCAAAGGATTGCGAGTCAAATAAGAAGAAGGAAAACGATGTCCGTGTAGAGGAGAAATATGTAAGGTACCTTAAGCTAAATATAATCAGTGATAACAGCAATGTAATCTTTACAGAATGCCTCATAGATTCCGGTAGTGACGTCAGCTTGATTAAAAAATCATCATTTCAAATACGGCAGAATTAAGTCCGGTTTTGGTTACACAAATTTTTGGCATAAATAAAAGCAAACTAAATGTATTAGGAAAAGTTTTCTGTTTTTTAGACACACCAAATATCAGAATAAATTTTGATTTATTGGTAGTCACCAACGAAACTATGAGCCCTTCTGTATTATTAGGAAAAAATTTTTTGAACGCTACCAATTCAAGAATTATGAGCGATATTAAGAGTATAGATAACTTCCTGAACTACTGTTGTATTCAACCCAATCATATTTATGAAATTTTTAGTAATCATTCCAATCAAATTTATGAAAATTTTAGTAATCAACCCAATCAAATTTATGAAAATTTTAGAAATCAACCCAATCAAATTTATGAAAATTTTAGAAATCCTATCAAAGTTAGTGCGAATGAAAGAATTAAGTCCAACCAAATTTATGAAAATCTTAGAAATTGTAAAAGCGTAAATGCGAACGAACGCGAGAGTTATTTCAACGACGGAATTGAAAAAACCGGATCATTAGTAAATAATATCGATTCAAATCATTTCGAATTCGAAACTTTAGCAACACATTACAACGAATTAGTGGATCTGCCAGTTAAATACAAACTCAATGAAAATTTAAACTTCCATGATAGGCAACTATTCGAAAATACTTTTTATGAGCACTATTTGAACCCATCGCGCCCTGGGGAACCAAAAACTAAAACTGAAATGAAACTTGTGGTGCAACATCCACGACCATTTAGCTGTTCACCGCGACGATTTTCTTATACAGAGAAAAAGGCATTACAAGAAATTTTAGACGAAAACCTCGAGAAAAATTACATTAGACCAAGCGAATCCGAATTCGTATCACCAATTGTAATGGTACACAAAAAGACTGGTGGATATAGAATGTGTTGCGATTATAGAAAACTTAATAAGATGACAGCTAAAGATAGCTATCCCATTCCACTAATCGTTAATTTGTTAGACAAACTTTCGGACAAAACCATTTTTACTAAATTATACCTCAAAAATGGTTTCCACCATGTTTATGTTCATGAGGACGCAATTAAGTTCACTTCGTTTATTACACCATTAGGACAATTCGAATATTTACATATGCCCTTTGGTCTCAAAAATGCACCATCAGTATTCCAGAGATTTGTAAACAAAATATTTACTGACATGTTAAGAACGAACAAAGTTATTGTTTACCTAGACTAGTTGACAATAGATTAGAACTACGATTAGACAAATGCGAATTCCTACAATCGAAAGTAAAATATTTGGGTTACATAATTACCGCAAAAGGCATTCAAGCAGATGAAGAAGGACTAAAAGCTATACAAAATTTCCCGATCCCAAATAATCTACATACCGTTCAAAGCTTTTCAGGCCTATGCCAATATTTCAGACGTTTTGTACAGAACTTCTCAGTCATCGCCAAACCCCTCTATGACTTAACAAAAAAGAATAAACCATTTAATTTTGGCAAAACAGAACTAGAAACCTTCGAAATATTGAAACACAAACTGTTAGAAGCTCCAATTTTGTCTCTATATAATCCAAATGACGAAACAGAACTACATTGCGATGCAAGTGCACTCGGTTTCGGAGCTATATTACTTCAAAGAAAAGCCGACAAAAAATTCCACCCGATATTTTATTTCTCAAAAAGAACTTCCGAAAGAGAGTCCAAATACCACAGTTTTGAACTCGAAACCTTAGCTATAATTTATGCCCTCAAACGTTTTAGAATAAACTTACAAGGTAAATTTTTTAAGATAGTGACTGACTGCAATTCCTTGACACTGACACTAGATAAGAAAGATATTAACCCAAGAATCGCTAGGTGGGCCCTGGAACTACAAAACTATACTTACACATTAGAACACCGGTCCAGTAATAGAATGCAGCACGTAGACGCGCTCAGCAGAATCAGTAATGTCATGGTCATAGAATCAACGACGTTTGAAGAAAATCTTATAATCTGCCAAAATAAAGACAAAACGTTATGCGAAATCAAAAGAATTTTAGAAAAATCGGAACATAAGCTTTATGAAATGCGAAATGGAGTTGTCTATCGGAAAAAGGACGACACAGTACTATTTTACGTTCCCGAAGCGATGGAACAACACCTATTATACAAATACCACGACGAAATGGGACATATCGGAACAGAAAAAATGATAGAAGTTATATCTAAAAGTTATTGGTTTCCTAACATGAGAAAAAGAATTAAAGAACACATTGAAAACTGTTTGCAATGTATAGCATTTTCCAGTAAAGATGGAAAACAAGAAGGATTGATTCACAGCATTCCAAAAGGCAACCTACCATTCGAAGTATTGCACATAGACCACTACGGACCGATAGATAAAGGCAGTACAAAAAAGCATATCCTGGTGATAATAGACGCAATGACAAAGTTCACAAGACTATATCTAACAAAAACTACAAATACGAAAGAGGTGATCCACGCACTCCAAGATTTTTTTTCGAAGTTACAGCCGTCCAGCAGTTCTAGTATAAGACAGAGGGACTTCTTTTACATCGCACGAATTTCAAGATTTCATCACCAAAAACAATATTAAACACATAAAAATAGCGACAGGCTCTCCACAAGCTAATGGACAGGTGGAAAGAATTAACCTTATAATTGGCCCAATGATTGCTAAAATACTATCCACGTCTTGGGACAATTCGAATTTGCCCTTAACAATACCTTCCATAAAGCACTTAGCGAACATCCTAGCGTTATTTTGTTCGGAACTAAACAAAAAGGCAAAGCCTCAGACATTTTAAAAGAACATCTAGATGAACTGTTAAAAGTCAAAAAACCTAGAAACCTAAAAATGTTAAGATCAAAAGCACGAAAAAACAACTTATTTTACAAAAATATAATGAACGTTATGCGAACAGGAAAAGAAAGAAAGCAAGGCGATACAAATTAGGAGATTACGTGATGATAAAAAATTTTGATAATAGCGTAGGAGTTTCCAGAAAATTAATCCCAAAATATAGAGGACCTTACGAAATAGACAAAATATTACACAACGATCGATACCTAATAAGAGATGTAGATAATTTCCAACATTTTAGAACGCCGTACATAGGCACCTGGGCAGCCGCCAATCTAAAACCTTGGATTAAAGCTCGAAAGTGTTCCAATAGTGGCAAAATAAATAAAGTACTAGGATCAGGTGATCCTCTTAATCAGGATGACCGAATTGTAGGAGTAGCATTACCAACCGTGCCGGTTGGCAACCCAGTTGATACACTCACCCTTTCGCTCGCACCTACGCTTACCTAACATTAATATATCGATTATATATAAGCTAGACTAGTTTTATCGATAAGCTAGATATAAGGACTTTTGCA
Source organism: Chlorops oryzae (assembly GCA_020466095.1). Lineage (NCBI taxonomy): Eukaryota > Metazoa > Arthropoda > Insecta > Diptera > Chloropidae > Chlorops > Chlorops oryzae. Next base: position 46,301,591 of record CM035807.1, on the reverse strand, counting down.
TAAAGAATTCATTCAATAAAGAACCGTCATCGAGTTAGCGCATATTACACTTCGGTTTTTAAATTAAATATTAGGGGCGATTAAGATGGAAAAATCTAATATTTACAACTGTTTGAATTTTAGGGACCGTTTTTGCATGTAAAATTTTTGTCTATCTTGTTTATTTTATTTTTTTTTAGTAATCCTTATAGAATTTCCTTTATTTTGGTACCAAATATGTTTCCATTTTATTTATTCTCGCGTGAAAAAAAAATTTTTCACAGAAAAACTCGACTGGCGCTCACTGAATAGTGCGAGCAGAGTAGCGTAAAATCGTCTGTTTAAAACTTTTGTACACTTCAACAATCTTTTTCCTATACAAGTTCGTTGTTTATTGTTTTTTAAAACCTTTTTATTAGCTCTTATTGAAGTTTCTTCATTTTGGACCCGATCGGACCAATTTTAGGGGTACCTCCAGTACTAGGGTCTGTTACGAAAATCACAAAAACTGCTCTAAAATCGAAGTTTTTCAAGATATTTTGATGAAATTTGATATTTGAACGTGTTTCAAAGCAAGTAATACGAATTCCAAAAAATTTAAAAGTAGGCGTGGCAGAAGGGCGTTTTTCGAATATTGTCCCCTACACCCGAAATTCAATTGGGACTTGAACTAAAGTTGGCACTTATTCTTCCTTTGTAGTCATAAACATCCTGCCCAAAAATTTTCTTGATCGGTCCATTTTTAAGGGTACCTCCAGTACTAGGGTCTGTGACAAAAATCCCAAAACTGCCTTAAAATCGGATTTTTTCGAAATATTTTAATGAAACTTAAATTTAAGCATCCGATTATAGTTTAACAAAAATTGGAAAAGTGGGCGTGGCAAAGGGGTAGTTTTCATAAAGAAATCTATCAAAAGTCGATATATGGGGCCCCTTATGGCCTTAAACACGTTGAAAAGTGTTTTTGATGTTAATTTATTCAGAATTTTACAGTAGAATATGGAAAAGAGAGCCTCTTTAAATTAAACTTAACAAATTTTAATTGAAATGCGTCGAATAATTAGAACAGAGTATGCCAATTTAATTGTACAAATTTTAAAACGTAACATGTAATACCCCGGTTCCACTTGGGCTAATTAGCGGCTTTTCTCATTACCGCGCTAATGAAGCCATTAAGTTGCCATTACCCATACAAAACGCTGGCCAATAATGAGGTGGTAATGACACATTAACTTTTAATTAGGTTTAATGAACATGGTTGTATTCCATATTCTTACATTTATCGGATGTATCGCCATCTCTAGTAAGTGAAAATGCAACTCTACTTTCCCAGACC
>CM035807.1:46288934-46300176 GCA_020466095.1 Chlorops oryzae | reverse complement strand
ACTTGTCCGGTGCCGGTCCCACGGACTATAGGGAAACTTTGGAATAACGATGTTATTCAATTACAAATTGAAAATAATTAAAATAATACAAAAATCATAACAAATCAAAAATAATCAAAAAAAAATCAAAAAACCCAAAAATAATCAGGAAAAATCAAAAATAATCAAAAAAAATCAAAAATATTAAAAAATAATCTAAAATTAATCGGGATTATTTTTTTGATTATTTTTTGATTTTTTTCGAAAAACGAATCCAGTTTTACTCATTTGTCTAAAAAGGCTCATGCCATAGAAAATGGTTTTTTTTTTTGTTTCTTTTTTCTCAAGAGACAAAGACGAATGAAAGAATGCGAAAGTACCTTCAGAGCTATGAGTTTGAGGAGCAAGGAATACAGGAGAGGCGCAGATAAATCTTATTTGCTTTTACGAACCCGTAGAGTTAAAATAATCGGGAAGCTTATGAATTTGAAGTGGGAAAGCATTCAATGACTAATCGGAATTACGCTGTATATTTTTGGCATGAAAAAATCCAGTTTTTTTTCTTTGCCATCTTTCAACTCATAGTAACTTCAACCGATTTTCCTCAAAACGACTGCTTTTAAGAATTTCGGTGCCAATTTGGAGTTAAACGATGCAGATTGGTCGCTTGGAGCAAAATTACGACGGAACACAATATCAGCGATCTGGAGCGCAGATTATAAGTTTTTGAATTTGTTTGCGCAGAACGCTTTCAAGCAATTGGACACCACTGTGGTTTATATGAGTTCTCTTAGAACATTAAAATCGTACCTTTAATTGGTCTCTCAAAAAGATGAACCGATATACTTATGTGTGTAATCAAAGCAAAATTGCATTCGTTCTCTTTTCGGTTTCGCCTAACGCATATACATATGTAACTCTCTTATATTAATGAATTGATCCTCTTTATTTGGCCATACGCGCATTTACGTTTTTTTTTTATTGACTGTGATAGCATAAGCATTCTCTTTTTAATTTTAATAAATCAGTTGTAAAGAAACATTGAAAGCAAAAGGTTTAATCTTTTTTCTATGCATTGATTCAAGTAGTTTAGTTTAAATTAACTTTGAAGAGTCAAATTTTTAAACCTTTTATGATAAACAATTCCGTCGATGGAAACTACCATCGCCGTCAAAACATGGTAGCAGAGCAAGGTTCTACCTAATTAACAGAACCATTATCAAATTGTCGAATCTTGGAACTGTGAAATTCCAAGTTTCAGGAATAATCAAATTACCAAGAGCACGTTTGCGATAAGTGCTCATGGGCAAAAGATGTACCTGAAAAGGCCGAGTCTATGTGGAAAAGCTGAAGAAATCCGTCGCCGGCAGTATATTAGATGAACTGGTGGTTCGTTGCGGAAAACTTTAGCTCCTAAGCTGGGAATTGGCGCTTTTCATAAAAACAACGTGGAACTGTAGCAGCTGCGTCGCTTCGCAACGTGGTTTCTTCAATCGTTCAATTATTGCTAGCGCCGTTACGTCTTCACTACTACGCGCGGTGCTGGCGTGGTTTCGTCAATCCATCAATTTTCGCCAAATTCGTTTCAACTGCTATTCGGTTTCATATGCATTGGTTATACTGCGCTGCAGAAGACAAATGAGTGCATAAGGGAAGGCGAGTTATTAGAAACGTGTGAGTGCATAAGGGAAGGCGAAGTAACAGGTATTTACGGTAAATCACATTGATATTGTGCAAGCGTGTAAGAATTTATTGTACATATGAAATTGCGAGTTAAAAACTGCGCTGTTCTTTTCAAATTAAATCCTAAATTACAACGCGGTTGAATTCCTTTTGAATTGAAATAATATAGACTGAAGTCTTCAAAAATTTCGTCTCTTTAAATAAATATAATTTAAAGAAAGGATATTTTCGTTTTAAATAGAATTATATAACAGTGCGTCATAAAAAATTGGTTTTACTTACTTAGTAAAGTGAATTGCTGGTAAATTTATTGTGAATCAAGGTGAACGGAAACATGACTCCGAAACAAAATAAAAATACGAATTTAAGTCCAATCCGTGAAAGTTTGGTAAAGTCGCTAGAACGAGTAAAGTCAGTTATAGAGAAGAGAGCTAAAGAGTTAACGTTAATTGAATTGGAGACACGCGCGGCGATGGTTGATTCGCTTTTTTCCCAGCTTAATAGTGTGCAAAGGGAAATAGAGCAAGCGGGTGAACATCATGATTTAAACCAACGGCAAGTTTATGAAGAACTATATTGTGATGTAAAGTCTCGGATTATGAGCGCTATCAGTGCACACCATCGCCGAGTATCGTCCGCTGGTGAATTTAATCCGAATTCTACGATGGTTTCAAATAGCTCTACTGTCGTTGCTCGAACGGCGAATTTACCAAAAATTAAAATTCCCGTTTTTTCGGGCAAATATACGGAGTGGACTAATTGGTATAACACATTTTGTGCATTAATTGATAGCGATCACGAACTAGACAATTTATCTAAGTTCATCCATTTACGATCTGCTTTAGACTCCATTCCGTTGCGTGCCATTGAAGCTTTAGAACTAACCGCGGTAAATTACCCACATGCGTTAAGGCTGCTTAAGGATAGATTTGAGAACAAGGCAATAATATTTGAAGCTCATATGAGGGAATTATTTGATATGCCCAAATTGCCACGTCAGAATGCTTCTAGTCTGAGAGAGCTAATTGATAGGGTGAATGCTCATTTACGCGCTCTTACTTCTTTAGGTAGTATGGAGGATGTGGCCAATGTGGCTATGTACTACCTCATCCGGTCCAAGGTAGATCCAGAGACTCTTAAAAGATGGGAAGACAGTTTCAAATGTGATGTATTGCCATCGTGGTCATTGTTCGCCAGTTTTTTAGCTAGTCGGTGTACTACGTTAGAGAATAGGGAGGTTAGTGCGGGTTCCTCCGCAGCGTCGTCCAATGATAAAGGTAAAAGATCAAATCAAATTACCTTAACGGCTCAGCACGGAAATTCGGAATGCCCAACGTGCAGTGGAGCTCATAGCTTAATTAAATGCCCCAAATTTATTAAGTTGAATCCTCAACAGCGCTATTTCGAAGCTAAGAAACAGTCAAGGTGCATTTTATGCTTAACCGATGATCATTCGATTCTCAAATGCAAGGCTGCTGCCTGCAATAAATGTCAAGGCAAGCACCATAATTTATTACACAGGGAAAGCAATAAACCTGAGACTTCAAATAATTCTGCATCGGTACCTAGCAAGCCGACGCAGTCCAATAGTAAGCCTGAATCTCTTGGGGAGAAAGCAAAGGCAGAAGAAGAGCGATCAAAATCCAATTGTTTGTATAATGCTGTACTTGAGCCAAACAAAGTTAAATTTTTAGCTACTGCGGTGTTGTTAGTCAGGAATTCCATGGGAAATTACGAAGAATGCCGAGCTATTTTGGACTCTGGAAGCCAGCTAAATTTTATTTCTCAAGGTCTGGCCAGGGAATTGAAGTTGAAACCAAACCGTAGTCATGAGGCTATAAGCGGTATTGGTAGTGCAACTACTGAAGCTGTTGGCAATGTGACTACAGCAATAAGGTCAAGATTGACCAATTTTACCGAGTCTTTATCTTTTTTGCTGTTACCTTCTATCACGCAATATGCTCCAAATGTTTCGGTAGATCTCAATGAATGGCAGTTGCCTAAAAATATACAACTGGCCGATCCTAAATTTAATGAAGCACGTAAGATCGATATGCTTTTAGGCGTTTCCACATTTTTTAAGCTCTTGTCAGTGGGCCAAATTACGTTGGGGAAAAATAAGCCGATCCTGCAGAAGTCTCTTCTAGGATGGATATTGGCCGGGGAATATAGTCCACCGCGCCGTAGTTTCACACAACACATAGCCAATAGCGCCGTGAAGGACGATGTATTATCCCAGCAGGTTGAAAGGTTTTGGACATGTGAGGATGTAGCTCCATCCAACTCTGAACTCTCCCCTGAAGAGATTTTTTGCGAAAATCACTTCCTGTCCAGCGTAAGCCAATTGGAATCGGGCAGATTCATGGTCAGGCTTCCATTTAAGCCCAATGCTCCTGGAGTAGGAGAAACTTATTTCAGCGCTCTTAAGCGACTTCAAAGCATAGAGCGCAAATTTAAAAAAAATCCAGATTTTAAATTAGAATATGTCAAATTTATAGACGAATATCGTGATTTAGGTCATTTGGAAACAGTTTCGTACACGCAAAAGAATGATGTTAAGTACATCATGCCGCATCATGCGGTTGTTCGACCAGAAAGTGTGTCGACAAAACTTCGAGTGGTATTCGATGCCTCAAACAAATCCGAAAATGGGTTTTCCCTAAACGACAATTTGCTCGTGGGACCACGAATACAACCAGAATTGTTCGATATTTTAATTCGATTTCGTCTTTTCCGATATGCCGTAACGGCCGATATTGCCAAGATGTACCGGCAAGTGTTAGTGCATCCAGATGATTGCCAATGGCAGGGAATTTTGTGGCGAGATAATTGTTCGAAGGAGATCGAAGTTCTACGTCTAAAGACGGTCACTTATGGCACCAATGCGGCCCCATATTTAGCCGTTCGTTGTCTCCAACTACTAGCAGAGACACATAAATTAAGGTTTCCACTTGGAACTCAAATTTTAAGTCACAATTTTTATATGGACGACATGTTGGCTGGTGCTGATTCGAAAGAAGGGCTGTGCGTCCTGAAACAAGAAATTACGGAGTTATTGGAACTAGGGAAATTTGAACTTCATAAATGGAAGGCAAGCTTCCCGCTAACTGGTGATAAAATGCCAGGGCCGATCGTTTCAGAACCTTTAGCAATTCCGAGTCCGGATTGCACAAAAACGTTGGGAATATTATGGTTTTCAGAAGAGGATAGCCTCAGTTTTTCGTATTCTGGCAAGAATCACAATAGGGTGACTAAGAGAACGGTCTTGGCCGAACTCGCTTCTTTATTTGATCCCTTAGGAGTAATAAACCCTGTAGTCGTCCTTGGAAAGATGTTCATGCAAGAGCTCTGGATGCTAAAATTAGAGTGGGATGAGGCTCTTCCTCAAAGTTTGCAAACCAAATGGCAGAAATATCGTCAAGAATTATCATTTGTCTCCAACTTGAAGGTACCTCGCTATATCGCCGATTTGTTCTCTGCAGAGGTCGTAGAGCTGCATGGATTTTCTGATGCATCCAATCGAGCGTATGGCTGCGCAATATATATCCGAGCTGTGGACGCTTCCGGGAATATAACGGTGAATTTACTTACTGCAAAATCTCGAGTAGCTCCTCTCAACGTCGTTTCGTTGCCGCGCCTCGAGCTTCAAGGAGCAGTGATGCTGGCGCAGTTGAGTGAGCGAGTGAGACGGTCTAGTTCGCTGTGTTTCACCGCAGTTAAATTGTGGACGGACTCCCTAATTGTCCTTAACTGGCTCTCGGCACACCCATCCCGTTGGACAACGTTTGTCGCCAATAGAGTCGCTCTTGTTCAAACCCTGTCACAAGGCTCGGATTGGCACAAAATTGACACTAAGTCCAACCCTGCGGACGTTGTATCTCGAGGAATGTTGCCTAGAGACTTAGAAAAATGTTCGCTGTGGTTTAAGGGCCCAGAATTTTTAGGTTTAGACCGTTCATACTGGCCAACTCAGCCTCTCGGGCAATTATCTGACGAAGAGCTTAATCTAGAACAGCGTCGAACGACTCATGCATTGTTAGGGGGGGAAAATTCCATAGAGGATCTTATTTCTAACTGCAAATTTGTTAATAATTTCTTAAAATTAAATCGAGTGTTCGCATTCATGTTTCGTTGGGTGAACAGAGCCCGATCAACCTTGGCAGAAGTAGTTCAAAGGAAGACGGTTCAATTGTCGGTCGGTGAGCTCCGAATGGGACTGAATTACATATTGGCTAATGTGCAAAGGAACTGTTTTCATGTTGAGTATAACGCCTTAAAGGGAAATTCGGCAATTAAGTCCCTAAGGATTCAAGCCTTGAATCCATTCATTGACGAATCTGAAGGTATTTCTCTGTTGCGGGTTGGTGGTAGGCTGTCGAAATCAAACTTGCCCTATGCGACGAAGCACCCCTTTCTTTTACCCTATAATCATTCTTTTACTGAGAGCCTTGCGGCCTACTTGCATAAAATTAATTTACACGTAGGTCCTCTCACGCTTTTGGCAGCCCTTAGGCAACGGTTTTGGATAATAAACGGAAGGAGACTCACACAGAAGATCGTAAGAAGGTGTATTTCTTGTTTTAAACAACGGCCTAAGCCGTTGCAGCAACGCATGGCCGACCTGCCACGCGATCGCCTGGTAGGGAACATGTATCCGTTCCAGAGGTCAGGTATGGATTTTGCTGGTCCTATATTGATTCACTTTAAATTGCGAGGAAAAAGGCCAGTAAAAGCCTACTTAGCAGTTTTTATATGTTTTCTTACAAAAGCTTGCCATTTGGAAGTCGTTTCAGACCTGTCGACGCAAGCCTTTCTTTGTGCGCTCAAACGTTTCTTTGCACGACGAGGACTCGCTTCGGATCTGTACTGCGACAACGCAACTAATTTTACTGGTGCCGCTCGTGAGCTGAAGACGGTAGTGGACAAGCTTTTCGATGAAAACGAACAATCGCAAGTCATTAATAATTGCGCAGCTCGTGGAGTGAATTTCCACTTTATTCCCCCGCACTCACCACATATGGGTGGCTTGTGGGAAAGCGCTATTAAAGTGGCTAAATCTATGTTGGTACACCATATCAACGGCGCCAATCTCACATTTGAAGAGCTGACGACGGTTACAGCCGAGATTGAAGGGGTGATGAATTCCCGGCCGTTGTATCCTATGTCATCGGATCCGAATGACTTCGAGGCCTTGACACCGGGGCATTTTTTAATTGGTCGGCCGTTAAATGGCCTTCCTGAGCAGTCTTCTGACGAAGAAGTTAAAATTCCACCTATCAACCGCTGGAAGAGAATCCAGCACATTAAGACTATTTTTTGGCACCGGTGGTCGAAAGAGTACGTTCTATCGTTGCAACAGCGGACTAAATGGAGAAGTAGTTACCCCAACGTTAAACGCGGCACCTTGGTCCTAATCATGGACAATAACTTACCGCCTGGAAAATGGCAATTTGGACGTGTCGAGAATCAAATTTCGGGTGACGATGGTTTAGTTCGAGTTGCAACTATTCGCACCAGCTCCGGAATTTTCAAACGCAACATCACCAAATTATGTCCTCTACCGCTCAACTCGGACGTGGACGATTAAGAGCTGCGTCTAGTTATATATACACTTCTTTTATTGTTACTTTATTTTGGAACTTGAATTTTTATTTAATGAATTAATTGAAGTCAATGGAATAATTGAATCTATTTTGAATTTGTTTAGTAATAAGATACTTTCTTTAAAATGTAAATAGTAACTTGTTGAAAGGTCCTAGGTACCTTCAAGGCGCGGAGGATGTTTGCGCAGAACGCTTTCAAGCAATTGGACACCACTGTGGTTTATATGAGTTCTCTTAGAACATTAAAATCGTACCTTTAATTGGTCTCTCAAAAAGATGAACCGATATACTTATGTGTGTAATCAAAGCAAAATTGCATTCGTTCTCTTTTCGGTTTCGCCTAACGCATATACATATGTAACTCTCTTATATTAATGAATTGATCCTCTTTATTTGGCCATACGCGCATTTACGTTTTTTTTTTTATTGACTGTGATAGCATAAGCATTCTCTTTTTAATTTTAATAAATCAGTTGTAAAGAAACATTGAAAGCAAAAGGTTTAATCTTTTTTCTATGCATTGATTCAAGTAGTTTAGTTTAAATTAACTTTGGAGAGTCAAATTTTTAAACCTTTTATGATAAACAATTCCGTCGATGGAAACTACCATCGCCGTCAAAACAGAATTCGTTTCATACGCAGCACGAAGGATTGATTGTATCTTTTTTTGAATGTTTTTAATTTTGTCGAGCATATCTAAAACGTTTTCTCCTTCTTCCAAGGATTGAAGCTTCTTGAGTAGAAGATAAGTTATTCCGTTTAGAACCATGGGATATCCAAATATCGCAAAATAGCGTGAACAGCCAATAGAACCATGAACAGAGGATCGAAGGGTGACTGCAATATCGCCCAAGTACAAGTTCCATTCTTTTCAAATACGAACGGATGGCCGCTATCAGAGTACGGTTAACTCTTTCCGATAGGATCGATTGAGGAGAGGAAACAGCCGTAGTACCGTGTATTATTGCATGTTTTGTAAGGAAGTTTTCAAGCAAATGACATTTGAACTGTGAACCGTTATCTCAAAAATTTTAAAGACTTGAGAAGTTAGAGTTTGTACCAAGATGGGAGACGAAAACTTGCGGACGCTTTGGATAATCGGAAACTTTGAAAAGTGGCATGACAAAGACACCTATGTTGCCATTCCTAGAGCGTGGAAACGGGCGAATTAAATCTACATAGATTCTTTGGAAAGGACGCTGGATTTTACTTGTTCACCCATTGGTGCTCTTAAAATATGGTTTGTAGACTTACATTGTTTGCGTACTTCACAGCTCAACACGAAGTTGATGGCATCCGTTTCCATTTTGGGCCAGTAGAAATTTCGGCGTAACTTTTCCAGTGATTTCCCGATTCCTCCATGAACTGATGTTGGCGGAGAATGGGCGTTCTTTAGTAGTTCATTTCTAAGCTCCAAGTGAAGCCATAGCTTCCATAACGTTTGATCGGAAATATCAACGGTTTTCACGAGTTGCGTTCTCTTATAGTCGAATTTGTCAAATACTTTCAGATCGGGTAGAGTATTGTAATTATCTCCGACCATTTTTCCTAATTTTCTCTATTCTTCGCTATCAAAAGACCCCGGATTAATATCAAGGATAGGGAATGCGTCCTTTTCGAAAATTTCCTCCATATATAAGCGATAAGGGGCGTCTGGGACCACATTTAGAGAACCTTTTCGATGTAGGATTAAAAAGTTAAACCCTTGCAATTTCAACGGCATTCGTTCCAGCCTGCCGTTTAGGTCCGCTTGCCGCATTTGCCACTTTAAGCTTGCGTGATCCATAATCACGGTAAGCTCATGACCTTCGATATACTTTCGGATCTTTTCGATACAGAGGACAGCAGCTAAGCATTCAAGCTCTGTTATAAAATAATTTCGTTGGGATTTATTTACCTTATTGGCAAAATACGCAATTGGGCGTTCACAACCTTCCTCGTCCTTCTGAGCTAAGACACCTCCAACGCCCGTTGTCGATACGTCACATTTTACAATAAAAGGGTATTCAAAATATGGCGTCACCAAAACGGGAGAGGAAGTTAAAAAACTTTAAATTTTACGAAAAGCTTGTTCAGCCTCTTCAGACCAATCAAAACGCTTCGCCTTTCGGAGCAGATCAGTTAAAAGTGAAGACATGGTGGCGAAACCATCTATGAAACGGCGGTACCATCCTGCCAATCCAAGAAAACCGCGCAGCTGTCTCACGTTTTTGGGAGCCCTCAGATCTTTTATGGAGGAAATTTTTTCAGGGTCTGGTTTAATGCAACCGTTTCCCACTATGTACCCAAGATATCGAACTTCACGTAGCACAGTGTCGGATTTCGCTTTGCTAGCGTCACTAAAACCCAATTTTTTTTTTTTGACTTTTTGAAAATATTTTAATGCCAATCGAAAAAGTAAGGTTCAGCTGCATCAGAACAGAAAAAATTTTGAACTTTTTTTCCAACAGAAGAAAATTATGGCACTGGGAAATTAAGAGAGAAAAATATAGCAACATTTTGTGGCAGAATGCACGGAAAAAATCCGCTTTTATAAGTTATATTGTGAGTTACTTAGTAGAGCTATCGTAATGAAATTTTTTTTGTAAGCAGGCACATATATTTACATAATATATATTAAATAAAATTTAATTTTAAATCATGCTTACATATTTAAAAAAATTTTGTAGATAATATGAAAAAAAATGGGTTAAAAAGTTCAAATATCCATTTCTCAAATGTATGAAGTGACCTTATATCGCAAAATACAGGCGAGTGGTACTATACACGTTGTAAGGTGGTTCATATAGTAGCAGAATCTGCAATAAAATCTTGCGGCATTTTGCGGCACCCATATACCATATCTCGAAAAACCGAATATAGACGGAAAATTTCGATATAACAAAATTATCTTATGCTACAGTTCCACTTATTCATTACCGACCCTTCATTAGCGCTAATGAAAATTTAATGAGAAGAGGTTCCACTATCAATTAACCGATTTTTCATTAGCTAAACAGCTGATTCAAATTGTACGAGGGTGGCCTGAAAAGTTTGTGACCTAACAAAGATACGAGGCATATATTATTTATAGTTTTTTTTAATATTTTTCTACATAATTTCCTTGACACATGGCGCCAAAACTCTGATTTTTAAACGCCACAGAGCGGCAACAGAGCGTTGAAAATGTTTATTTCAACAAGTTTTCGGTCTAATGTGAGCAAACGCGGCACACAATACGCGGAAAGCTTTTTCATGCCTAATGGGCTCTACGCAGATATGCAGGAAGTAAAATTGCTATACTAAACACATGCAAAAAAAAAAAAAAACAGTACTTTGAATTACTTCTGATACTTCAACGAATACGCAGATTAAAAGCAATCGAACATGTAGGGTTGCATTTAAATCATACATTTACTATATTTCTGTCGACCTGTCATCGAAATTTCAACTCTGATTTCCTTTCTTCGCAAGAACGAGCTCTATACTTCCTGCATATCTGCGTAGAGCCCATAAGTCTTGATTCAATATGCGCCAAACAAGTTCTTTGGACTTGTTAATGGCCTCTGGCAGATCTCTTACTTTAATTTGACGGTCGTTTGGCACTATTTGGTGAATTTTATCGATGTTATCATCAGTGGTTGAAGTTTTTGGACGTCCCGAACGCTCATGTTCTCCCAAGCTATTGCAGCCAATAACAACTGAGCGTCCTAAATCCCTGAAATATTGGTGAGTACTCGTCAACAGAGACGTAATCTTCACGTTAAAGTCGGAAAATTTTCAGATAACCCTCGTACAAATCAAGAAATGACAGCTTGCCAAAGCAAGATAACCAAAAGGCAAAGGGAAAAACTATATCAGCTAGCCTATTAGTTTTGGTCAGCGAAATCTCATTATGCGCTTTTTGCTTGACCACTGGCATTGCGAAAACAAGATTTATTTCGACAAAAAGCTTTTACATTTTTTTTTTCGGAACCCATTTCTTCTGAAAATCAGCT
>CM035807.1:46267079-46279071 GCA_020466095.1 Chlorops oryzae | reverse complement strand
CACAGGTATACCCGAGAAGTATGCAACATTTTTTAACTCTATTTTCGAGAATTTTAATTAAGATAATAGCATAACTCAAACAACAAAAAAATTGTCATGGAAAAATATCCTTCCACGGGAGCATGTATTGGTTCTAGCAAAATTACCTGAAAAATATTTTTGTAATATTTTTTGAGTAATTTTCTATATATGGGTCAGGCCACGAGAAACGTGACATAGTGGGTCTGGGATTTTGATTTTTGGACCTTACATCCAAAGATTATAGCCGTTCATAACTCCCCATAATATATAAGAGAGAAATTCCCTCAGTTGTTGTTGTTGTTGCAATTTGAAAATCGAAAATTTGACAATTTTTCAATATTTCTCTTTTATTCATAAATTTATATCAAAAATAAGACTTGAGATAAATGAAAAATTCTTTCTTTACTCGTTTAAGAATAAATGAAGAAAAAAATTAAAATTCGAAAAATAGTATACACTGAAAAAAATTGTTCGGAAATTCGAATTTAAAATAAACATTTGCGATTTGTATATAGAGCCGGAGCTAGAAAGATAACCAATTGTACATTAATATGTAGACCATTGAGCTGCGTTTCAGAAACAATAAAAAAAAATTGTATTTCCAAGGTATTTCCGACACAGAGCGTTTTTTGTGAGACAACCTTCATATAAGGCGCATAACCATATGAAAATCGGTTTCTCTTCACTGCAGCTTTTATTTACGCATGAAAAGTTCATGAACTGCGCACAGGCGCGGCAACTATGGGGGGCAAGGCACTTTTTGCCCCTCCAAAAATTTTATTGGACGGGCCATGCCCCCCCAATATTTCGGCAACTGAAAAAAATATTTGAAAATTTTGTAAAGATATTCTAGAAAATCACACTTTTTTTCTGCAATCCCCATAATTCATCTGAGATTAATCATCTTTCATATTTCTAATTTACTATAATTTTGAAGTTCCGGTTATTCGAATTTACATGCCTGTGCCACCCTACTTTTCACATTCGTGCAGAATTCTCCGAACATTGGTTCCAACCTAATCCAACCAAAATGTGTGTCAAAGATTGTCTATAAGTATCGATATCTTTCCCATTCCGAGAAGTGTTAGAACTTTATTCCAATTGCAGTAGATATACTGCACTTTTTCAAAATTTGGCATCTACTAAACACTGCGTTTTGTTCCCTGCATAAAATTTTTTTTTCCCCCCCCCCAATATTTTTGGAACTTGCCTCCCCTGACTGAGCATTTAAGTGCTTATGCACTAAATGAGTTTTAAGAACACATTGTTTTTGTTATTCCTTCGGTCTTAGCCAGTCGCACAAACTAAAATGACTAACAAAAGCAATACGAACAGTTATGTAAAGCAGATCAATCAGATCAGACGTTTTTGCTACCTTCATATTATTTGTAGTCTGCAAACATGAAATAAAAGCTTTTCATATGGTTTTGCGCCTTTTTATATGAAGGTTGTCTCACAAAAAACGCTCTGTGTCGGAAATTCCTTGGAAATACAAAATTTTTTTTATTGTTTCTGAAACACAGCTCAATGGTCTACATAATAATGTACAATTGGTTATTTTTCTAGCTCCGGCTCTATATACAAATCGCAAATGTTTATTTTAAATTCGAATTTCCGAACAATTTTTTTCGGTGTATACTATTTTTCGAATTTTAATTTTTTTCTTCATTTATTCTTAAACGAGTAAAGAAAGAATTTTTCATTTATCTCAAGTCTAATTTTTGATATAAAATTATGAATAAAAGAGAAATATTGAAAAATTGTCAAATTTTCGATTTTCAAATTGCAACAACAACAACAACTGAGGGAATTTCTCTCTTATATATTATGGGGAGTTATGAACGGCTATAATCTTTGGATGTAAGGACCAAAAATCAAAATCCCAGACCCACTATGTCACGTTTCTCGTGGCCTGACCCATATATGCTTTTGAATGAACATTCTATCTTTATAGTTGTCTTAGATATGTTTTTTTTAAAATTTTCTCTAAGAAACCTCTTTTTTCAAGGATATTCAAGGACTATAGGGCAGCGCTGGGCGAGCGCTATCCCGCGGGGCGCTGCAAACTGCGCAGTCGGCTACACACGACTTGTGCGTGAATCATGAAAACGCTCAGTCGCTCGCTGTCAGTCGTACTGAGAATTTGTTTTGCATTGTTGTTGCGAATACATAGCGAGAAAAATGTTTCATGCGAAATGGGAAGAAGAATTTTTGTTCATTGAAAATTCTTTCGGTTAGGCTCAATGTCTTATTTGTCATGAAATTTATAAACTTTATTCCATGTTCGGCTCAACATACATATGTGAGGCAACGTTTTCTAGTTTAGCTTTCATTAAAAATAAATACAGAAATAAACTATCAGACGGACACCTTCAAGATCTAATACGGATTAAAAACTGTGAAGAAGAAATACTTCTGAATGATATCCTTGACTTTACTAAAGGCAACTTTTGTTAACTGTAAAATTGTAAAGTGTATTATATAACAAATTAACATTTGCTGATAAAAGCAAAAAAAAATTTAATTAAAACCTAAAAATTTCCCACTTGGTTTCTTTTGTTAGTTATCGCTTGCCGATCGTACCTACGCAAACTTTTCTCTCAGTGCTTTTGTCGAGTTGCTACTACGCCATACGCAAGTGCGATAAGTGCAATGGTGTTGGTGCGCCCATCTCTGCTATAGGGGATCGAGAGCAAAAACTTCTCGAAAATTAAATGTTTTGCACTTACCTAAACAACAAAACAACTAAAGTTGAAATCGGCTTCCGGGGCAGAATCACTATGCTTATAGTTGCATTCTATGCATTCTATTTCTTCAACAAAATAGATTTTTAACTTTTAATTAACATATAATTAGTTTTATAATGACCTGACAATATATAATGACGTAAAATAAATTATAGCTTAAGTTAAGGAAGCTTGAAAACCAATTTAAGGAGCGCTTAAAACTTAACTTACTGTTAAAATGCTTTACAGGCTTAAGCTTTACTTAATTTCTAAGGAGACCTTAAGTATGCACTATGATATCGGGCCTAAGACATCTGAAATAGGCATCATAACTTTCGAATCTGCAAGCGAATTCTTTCAATTAGTATTTTGTTTTTTAAAACAAGTAGTAAAAAAAATATATATAAAAAAAAACTGGAGAGGTCTTTTTTCGTAAAAACTTTTTTAATGTTTTTTAAAGTTTTTGAAGTTCTTATCTTTTAGTCCCAAATACTCAATATTTCTAACTCACGCTACTTTTTATGATGATTTAAATTCAAAAAAATCTTTTTTTTAGATTATATCACAAATTTGTTATGTTTTTCATTGATATATAACACATACATATTTGTTAATGTTTGCTTACAAATTTTTATTAAACCTTACGCATATCGAAGCCATACATCATTTGGTTAGAAATTCAATGTGTTTTCTTAAATAATGCTGATGTGAAGGCTTTGTAGTGGAACAAATTGGAATAAAATTTCATCAAAGTTGAAATATTTGGATAAAACTCAAACAAATTCACATTGTCATTGAAAAAAATTCCAATGAAGTAATACAATTTCAGCAAACTGCTTACACAGTGCGACAGTCAAAAAATCAGCTACATAAGCACTTGAGCGTTTGAAAGGTTAGCATAGTAGAAGTTCACTCCTAGCTGGATTTTGAACTATTAGTCAAACTTTTCGTTTTATGGCCACTCCCATTTTTGGGGCGTTTTAAACAACATGCCTTCTTCGTAATGCTTATATCTAGAAAAATATTGGAAATATCACATTTGTGTCTTCCAAGAAGTTGAAGTCCTTAAAGTGATCTACAATACACTAGTATACAAAAACTGTGTAACTTTTCATCTTCAGGCCTCAAATTTAAAAATGATCAAGAAATTTGGATTTTTTGCGTGGTTTTTTGCTTTTTTCTTGAAAATCATTGAAAAGTCAACCATTAAATGTTTTACAACAATGTAAAAAAAATTTTAACAAACAACTTCTCGAAATACATCATTGTGATCAGATGAACTTTGGATGCAGTTTTCGATACTCTAAGAGAAACATCACTTATTGGAATTAATGTTCGGGGTTCGGTCGAAACGGAAAGTATAAATGAAATTGTTTATGTAACATAAAATAAAACATTCAAGCTAATTTAGTTCCTTTTTTTTATTTTTTTTTTATTTCACTCTCGTTCTCACTATCTACATCAGTTGATGTTTCCGACGCGCTGCTTTCATTTTCGAAACCATAAATTTTTTGTGTCAACCAACATGTTTCGCCTAACATGGCATCAAGTTTTTTGCCTTTAAACCTTTTTGCGTGGGCATCGTTACTTGGTGGAATCGCTCTCCCTGCTCATCGGATTCCGTTGGTAATTGTTTTGAAAATTCGTCGATATGGTTATTGAGAAAATGTAATTTCAAAGTCATTGATACGCCTAGAGTTTTGAACGCTGCAATGATTTTCAGGAAAAACCCCAAATTTCTTGATCATTTTTAAATTTGAGGCCTGAAGATGAAAAGTTACAAAGTTTTTGTATACTAGTGTAGTGTTGATCACTTTAAGGACTTCAACTTCTCAGAAGACACAAAAGTGATATCTCCAATATTTTTCAAGACATAAGCATTACGAAGAAGGCATGTTGGTTAAAACGCCCAAAAAATGGGAGTGGCCATAAATCGAAAAGTTTGACTAATAATTCAAAATCCAGCTAGGAGTGAACTTCTACTATGCTAACCTTTCAAACGCTCAGGTGCTTATGTTGCTGATTTTTAGAAAGTTGAAAATTGTGTCACTGTGTTATTTTTCTCGAAAGAGCATTTTTTTGACTTTGTATTGCTATAAAAGTTAAAATCTGTTGATAGAAAACGAAGTTACAGTTTGGTAAGTGAACGAATGTCCTAATTTACGGTTTTTGGTCCATATCTCGGAGTCTAGACCCAATCTTTAAAAACCGTTGCAATATTTGAGCTCAGAATGCCAAATTACGTCAAAAGCAACTTTCAGTTTCTTAGATCCAAAACCGTGTATTATTGTGTAATTTATATGCTTTTCCTTTGTCGGTAAGTATGGATCTATTTTTCGTATACCTACATTATTTATATTAACTACAGAGATATTAGGATGGAACTACCAACTGCAACACAGTTATCAATACATATGTAATCGCATTTAATTTAAATAACGATTTCAATCAAATTGTTATAATCGTATCAACATATGCAAGGAAATTTAAGATATTCCATTACCGTTTATGATGGACTATATTTTAATTACATGTTAGTTCTGACTCTCGTAATTTATTTTTAAACATTATATGCGTGCTGTGCTCTGTTTCTTTGTCTGGAAAAAGTTGACTAGCTTCGGTTATTTTCAACCAATTTCCAAGACCTGTACGTGTTTTTGTTGGGAATTAAATGTTTTTTCTTAAATAATGCCCATGTGAAGGCATTGTAGTCAAACAAATTGGAATGAAATGGCTCCAAAGTTGAAAAATTTGAAAAAAGTTAGAACAAGTTCATTTTGCCATTACAAAATTTCCAATTAAATAATACAATTGCAGTAACTGTTTATAGTTCTCAAAAGAGCATTCTTTTGACTTTTTATACACGTAAATAAAAATTTAAATCGGTTGATAAACAAAGAAGTAACAGTTTGCTAAGTGAGTCAATGTCCTAAATAACGGTTTTTGGTCCATATCTCCGAATCTAGAGCCAATCTTAAATAACCGTTGGAATATTTAAGTTCAGCACGCTAAATTACGTCCAAAACGATTCTCAGATTCAAAACAGTGTATACTTATATTAGGTGTAGTAAAAAGAAATCCATTATTTTTCTAATAGATAGCGTTATTTATCTGTATCTCGCGTTGTATAAGTCCGATCGTGTTCCGCTAGGGGGCATTAGAAGGATGACAGTTCCTACTAAAAAAGCTTTTTCGACACTTTTTTGATTGATTGATTCAGTTTTGTTTGGAGCTTGTCAAAGATGGACATCAGCAAAGAGAAAATTCGCTACATTTTACAGTTTTTCTTCGATAAGGGAGAAAACGCAAGCCAGGCGGCTGAAAATGTGAATAGCGTTTATGGACCTGATACTGTAACAGCCAATCATGCGCAATTTTGGTTTCGTCGATTCCGTTCCGGTAACTTCGATGTCAAGGATGCACCACGCACTGGAAGGCCAATTGTCGAAAATGTCGATAAAATCATGGAAATTATCGAGTCCGACCGTCATGTTAGCACTGTTTCGATTGCAAAAGAGCTAAAGATTGCACAAAAAACCGTTTGGAACCATTTGAATAAGGCTGGATACACAAAGAAGCTCGATGTATGGGTGCCACACGAGTTAACGCAAAAAAACCTCATAGACCGAATTTCCATCTGCGAATCGCTGCTGAACCGCAACAAAATCGACCCATTTCTGAAGCGGTTGGTGACTGGTGATGAAAAGTAAGTCACTTACGACAACGTCAAGCGAAAACGGTCGTGGTCGAAACACGGTGAACCGGCGGAAACGGTGGCCAAGCCAGGATTGACGGCCAGGAAGGTTTTGCTGTGTGTTTGGTGGGATTGGCAGGGAATTATCTACTATGAGCTGCTCCCATACGGCAAAACTCTTAACTCGGAACTCTACTGTCAACAATTGGACCGTCTGAAGGAAGCAATCGCCCATAAGCGGCCAGCTTTGGCCAATAGGAGAGGAATTGTGTTCCATCAGGACAACGCCAGGCCACACACATCGATAGTGACTCGCCAGAAGCTCCGGGAGTTTGGTTGAGAGGTTCTTCTGCATCCACCTTATAGTCCGGACCTGGCACCAAGTGATTACCATCTGTTCCTGTCCATGGCGAACAATTTTGCTGGTGAAACATTCGCTTCAAGAGAGGCTTCTGAAATTCGACTGTCTCAATTTTTTGCTAATAGGAACGAGGGCTTCTATGAGAGAAGCATAATGAAATTACCTTTAAAATGGCAACAAGTTATCGAACAAAACGGCGCTTATTTGACCTAAATCGGGTCATTCTAACTATCTTAAATAAAGCCCTCAATTTAATGCAAAAATAATGGATTTCTTTTTACTACACCTAATATTACCAAAAAAGTCTCTTTTTGAAACATTAATTTTGTGAGTCGACAGTAGTATGTTGAAGATGGGAGTGTATTCTGCCACACTACTGTTGTAATCAAACCGCCGATGAGAGCCTGTGGACTACTTTGGTCGATCAACACCTGAAACACTCATGGTAGGAGGTAGCACGTTTTGTTTGCCTGCATGAGTTCGGTAAAGCACCATTCCAAAATACTACGTGCTACTCATAATACAGAAACCAAATTATGCTACAAAAAAAAAGAAAGTCTAAACTGAAAGTTACCAGACGTTACCCAATCATAGACAGTTAGATATTATCTGACATGCCCTTAGGTCCAACCTTGGTTCCAGAGAAAGTCCACTTAGGATATGAATAGGAACCCCAAATGCCACTACAATCTGTGGCCGCTGCGGAGTATTAAAAAAAAATTTAATTAATAACGCATCATCCTTTTCGTATCACTTAACAAACATTTCTTAGATTTATACAAATTAATTTTTACTTTTAAATTTAAGCGACGCAAACTTATACAAACAATTTCCGAAAAATTATCGGACTTCCTAAAAGCAATTAAATTGTCTTATTTAACAAACAATACGCACAAATTTACGTTATTCTTATTGTTTTCTATAACTTAAAGCTCGTCTCTTCCTTTCGTTTGGATTACACTTGAATACCGGGTATTTAGGAAATAATTTTAAAAAATAATTCGGACCGAAAACAAACAAATTTCTGGATCGCAAACTTCAAAGTCTTTGCACGCCACCGCAAAATGTTCACTGGGATACCCCATAAGATTCAAATTCAAAAGAGAACAGCACCTCACAAAATTATAGGTACAACAATACGCTAGCACAGTGGGGCATCGGTGGAAAAAATTGGGTTTTTAAACTTTTGAACTTCAAAATTTTAATGATTCACTTTTATAAAGAAATATTTGGATATGAGGAATTCGACATTCTTTTTTTTTAAATTGAATTTTTTTATTAAAAAAAACTAACAAAAGTCAAAGGAATGTTATTCAATAAATTTCAGATTAAAATTGTAGTCCAAATAGAGAACATTTTTTATGTGAAAACCCAACGCTATTGCCTTTGTTTTATTTTTTGGTGGAAATATAGCAATTAATCTTTCATGTGAAAAAAATATTTTTTAAGATTAGAAGAGTAGAATAATTATTATATTTTTCCAGAAATTAGAGTAAAAATTATCAACTTCTCATTTTTTGTTGGAATAAAACTTTATGTGCTTTGCCTTGCTTGGCATTCTTACTATATACAGTCATGTGAAAAATAATAGGGACAGTACCATAACCTTTTCTCAATGTTGAAAAAGTCTAGGTTGTTTACGATTTTCTCGACTGTTGCTCATTACACAATGTTGTACTGAAACGGGACTTTAGATAACATGAGTTTTTTTTTTACCAATAACTGCTATCAGAGCCATTCGCTAGCTTGGTTTGCTAGGCAACACACGTTTTAAGTTGTGCGAAATAATAGGGACACGATTAATTTATTGTGATAAAAAGATGTTTAGCAGTGTTTAGCAGTTAAATAAGCAATTATCGGTGGATAAATAAGATCCTTATTTTAAAACAAGTCAATTTCTCATAAAACTCTACACGGGATAGCTTTTGAGAAGCAATATTGGCCGCGGAAGGTCCTTTGCCTTAGCCGAAAGAAAAATAGTGCAGAAATTTAAGAATCGAGGAAAGTCGATAAGACTAATATCAAATATCATGCAGTGCTCTTAAAATAAGGTCTTCGATGCTTTCCAACATGTCCAAAACCTAGACACAATAGGAAGAAATCGATAATTTTTAAAAATTTTCGACAAGGGGCTTGACTAATGTTCCGACCAAAACTTTTTTTAAAAAAATTTGGGCAATGGTGTACCTGGGATCATATGTTTTGCCTTTAAATGGACAAAATAATGTTTACCGTCAGATCCGAATAAATTTGTTTTGGTTTCTTTTTTTGTTTTAAATGTATTTATATTTCAAAAAGCGCTGGTTGTTATAAAACTTTTGTACTATGTAGTTGACGGACAAAAAGGGTCCAGTTTTCCGGACCCGCCTCCCAGACCAACTTCTTGAAGCCTTTCCCGGATAGTTCGGAATGTAGTTAAGGCATCCACTTCAAGTTGCAGTCCATTTGAAATTTTAAAAAGGTTTTGCTCGGAACATAAGTCAAGCCCCTTGTCGAAAATTTTTAAAAATTATCGATTTCTTCCTATTGTGTCTAGGTTTTGGACATTTTGGAAAGCATCGAAGACCTTATTTTAAGAGCACTGCATGATATTTGATATTAGTCTTATCGACTTTCCTCGATTCTTAAATTTCTGCACTATTTTTCTTTCGGCTAAGGCAAAGGACCTTCCGCGGCCAATATTGCTTCTCAAAAGCTATCCCTTGTAGAGTATTATGAGAAATTGACTTGTTTTAAAATAAGGATCTTATTTATCCACCGATAATTGCTTATTTAACTGCTAAACATCTTTTTATCACAATAAATTTATCGTGTCCCTATTATTTCGCACAACTTAAAACGTGTGTTGCCTAGCAAAACAAGCTAGCGAATGGCTCTGATAGCAGTTATTGGTAAAAAAAAACTCATGTTATCTAAAGTCCCGTTTCAGTACAACATTGTGTAATGAGCAACAGTCGAGAAAATCGTAAACAACCTTGACTTTTTCAACATTGAGAAAAGGTTATGGTACTGTCCCTATTATTTTTCACATGACAGTACAAATGGAAGGTACGAGTCTATACTTTCAATATAAACAAAAAAATTCACCTTCTAATACCTTTTCTGTAAGAAACATCGATTTGAATTTCAAAAGTCACAGCAATATTTCATACAAATGCTCAATAAGACAAAAAATGGGGCATACTTTTAGGTCTTACGTAATTAAAACATGGAACGATTTATATATGAAACAATATTTTTGTTTACGAATATGTAGGCGTAACGAAACTAAATGACATTTCAATGTAAACAAAAACATATTTAACATCAATTTCTTTCTATGACACACTTTAACTTGGGATGCTTTACTAGAAAAGCGGAATGCATTTGTGAGATATTTTCGGTAATTTCGAAGTCTAATATCGTTCGCGGAAGGCTGTTGAGGGTATTATCTTCTTTTGAATACAGACAACCAATGTTTAAGCTTTGGGAAAAAAATGGAAATTCTTTAATTTATTTGAAAATTCCATATAAAGCTAGATAGGAAATAAAAACATCTTAAATATCCAACTTTCAATGGGCGTTAAACCCAAAATAGGCGTGGCAGCCCCAATATTTTTAGATCTTTTTTTGAGGAGAACTCAATTAAGAAGCGTCCCGAATTTCAAGTCCCTAGGTCTAAAAATAAAAATTTTGACATGTGCACTCATATGGCAGGTGGGCGTGGCAGTGGGCGAATTTCCAAGATTTTTTCAAAATATCTTAGATTAGCCCACAGAAGTGCTTATGCAAAATTTCAATGCTCTACGACCACTCCTTCTATTTTTTTCCAAGAAATATATGGAGCGGCCCCACTGTGCGCTAGCGGCAATTCGCGTGAAGCGATAAGTTTTCCGCCCTCTTTTCACTCATCTATTTTTTCCCTCTTGCTTAAATATTTTTTTCAGTTTTCTTATTGGCATTAAAATTTAGCTTTATCATTATGTCTTTTTTTGTTGTTCTCATTACTGTTGTTAACAAAATTAGTAAAATACCAATGTACTTACAATTCGACGTCCGCAGGCCTGGATTCGACGAAATGTAGGTTAGCTGTAATAGAAATTAAACGGTATGTATGTACTCTAATGCAAGAAAGAGAGAAGGAACGGAACTATTTTACGTTAATCTCTTTTCTTATTTTCCAGAGCAATAACGGCGGAACAAAAGGAAGAGAAAACGGATACCGATAAGAACTTAAAAAATTTTTTTAACAATTATTTTCTTTATTGAACTTTAAGTAACTTCTTCACTTTGAGAGATGCGTGTGTTATTAAGGAAAATGTCCGGCGAAGCCATTTAGTTAGCCAGTCTTGGATTTCGCGGAGGATATTTTGGAGCTTAGAAGTTGCAACACAAATATCCTTGTGACGGCTAAGTATCGCTGTGTCGTCAGCAAAAGTCGAATTTGATACTCGATCGCTATTAGGAATATCTGCTGTGTAAAAAAGATAGAGAATAGGCCGAAAAACACTTCCTTGAGGAATCCCTGCATCAAATTCATAACATTTTGTTGTAAACGAGTTATGTTTTACTTGAAACGTTCTATGCAAGTATTACAGTATGAGAAACGAGCTAATAGGCAATTCAACAAAGCTTATAGGCAATTCACCAAAGGCAACAACAACCACACGGCATACCAGGCAATCCACCACGATGCCTCTTTGGGCATTGTTGTCGTCTCTAGAAGTTGGGCAAGTACAAGCAGTTAGTTTTTTTAAGGGATTTTTTTTCATTTATAACCGGAGACAATCAAATATATAGTTTTTTTAAGAATAGTTAAACCATTTTAAACTGTAGAGTTTCTTTTAACATTTATTTTTTCTTTTTAGCACTAGAAAAATTCACGTACTACAAAAAACTGATTTCCGAGTTTTTGGTCTTGTTTAATTTAGACGTGAGTGTGGCATCCCTGGAGAACAGATGGTGCGAAATGGAACGAGTCAATAGTGGAAATCGATGGTGAAAATAGCTACCGACTACAATTTGAACGTTTAGCTTTTGGAATTGAGACTTTCTGTCTGTCCGATTTTCAAAGGTATCCCTTCGCTTTGGGGTTTGTTATAAAATTCATAAATGCTGCTATAAAACCAATATTTTTTGAAATACTTCGTGAAATTATTTATTTGGACATATTTCAAAGTATAAAATTTAGATTCCAAAAATTAGAAGAGT
>CM035807.1:46251979-46266979 GCA_020466095.1 Chlorops oryzae | reverse complement strand
ATTGGTATGCATCAATATGATTTTTCCGTATTGTCATATCATGTGAATTTGTGTAACAAACAACAAGAAAAAAACAAATTTGCTTAATCCTACAGAAAAATTTAACCACAGTCCAAATATTCCCTCATTATACTAATAAAAAAATTAACCCAAATAAAAATTTCAAAACAACTAATCTATGAAATATGTAAACAAAGCAATACAACCCGAAAGTCAACAGAATCGACCTACCTGTCTACCTGGAACTGGAGAAGAATTCACCCCTGCATTAAACAAAAAAACAAGTTGAGTTGTGTCATAGGACACCAGATAAGAACGAAGTTCATTATGGTATTTATAAATGTTAGTAAATATAATTCGCAGCAAGGTTTTTCGCAAAACTCAATTGTTTTTATTAATCGAAAAATATATGTATACAAGACGGTTGTTTGTTGTTTTGAACTGTTTTTCACAAGCGAAAATGCGATACAGTATACTCTGCTTTGCTGCATTCTATTATTTTCCAGACAATTTTATGCACTTACGTGAAAAACGCACCTACCCGAAATTTTTTGCTGTATTTTTGAGTAACATATCAGAATGTCTTTAACAACACTTGAATTCTTAAAAGAACGCCGTCCAAATATTATTTTATTAACAAACAAGTAAGAAAGCTAAAGTCGGTCAAGCCCGACTTTGAAATACCCAGCGTCCCGATATTATGAGTGCACTATATTTTGCTTCTCTATTTGTTGGCGTGGCAGTGGGAGGGCCACATTAATTATTTCCTTACACCTTGCATTCGCCTTGGTGAACCTATGTTGCGCATTTGAAGCTTCTACGCCTTTTTCTTCAGAAGTTACGATAAATCTTCATTTGTGGGCGTGGCAGTGGGCGGGGCACATAAAACTTTTTCCTACACCTTTCATTTGCCTTGGTCAACCTATGTTGTGATTTAGAAGCTTCTACGCCTTTTTCCTCGAAAGTTACGAAAAATCGTTATTTGTGGGCGTGAAAGTGGGCGGGCCACATAAAATATTTTCCTACACCTTTTATTCGCCTTGGTCAACCTGTGTTGCGAATTTGAAGCTTCAACGCCTTTTACTTCACAAGTTACGATAAGCCCTTATTTGTGGGCGTGGCTCGAGGAGGGCGGCGTCCATTTTTTCCCAGGATATGTCCCTTTTTGTAGTTTACCAGTACACCAAATATCAATGGAATGTGTTGAGTGGTTCGCAAGTTACAAGCATTTTACTGAAAACACATTAAATTCATTTGTGGGCGTGGCAGTGAGTGGATGTCTTCCATTTTTAGTTAAGATCATACTCGGACCCCGATATACCTGTGTGCCACATTTCGACTTGATTGGTCCAGCCGTTTCGGAGGAGATCCGGACACGGACGGACGGACAGACGGACATGTCTAAATCGATTCAATTTTTGATCCTGATCAAGAATATATATATATTATATATGTCTATATCTACGGAGCGTTATTCTGGCTGTTTACAAGTAATCGGACTCACAGGGTTGCATTTAAGTCAACCATTTCCTATATTTCTGTCGACCTGTCATCGAAATTTCAACTCTGATTTCCTTTCTTCAAAGTAGTGAGCTCGTTACTTCCTTTCAATTTACTTTAACAGCGTTGAGCCCTCAAAGTGCTAAGTTAGATAAC
This sequence comes from Chlorops oryzae, assembly GCA_020466095.1. Taxonomy (NCBI): domain Eukaryota; kingdom Metazoa; phylum Arthropoda; class Insecta; order Diptera; family Chloropidae; genus Chlorops; species Chlorops oryzae. The sequence goes on along the minus strand of CM035807.1, from coordinate 46,265,323 downwards.
CAGAATATAATGGAACTGAAAAAGCATATGTGTAAAGGGTTTTCCATCGCAAATGAGATAGTCTCGAAAATGCGAATTTTCATACATAAAGATGTTTTAAAATATCGATATTTTTCACACCGATATTACATCCGCAGCCCCCGGAGTACAGACAATGATTTTAAATATGTTTTAATTATGTACGAATTGACGTATTCTTTGATAGCGGAAAAAAATGATAAGCTACCTAAAATGCCCTTATATATTTGCAAAAACCTACTGATCAGAGTTATTCTGAAAACGTTCAGTCTGGCAGCACCACATATTGTTTTGTTTTGTTTGAATGCATTTATGCTTGTATGTGTCTGTGTAGTTTCTGAATTTCATAATTAATTGTTTTTTCGGGATATCGTCGGAAATAAGTGTCGGCTAAAAAGTATAATATCTCGGCCGTATCAGGAAATCATTTTACGTAAATATATGCATATTTCTTTCTTTTTGCAAGGGTTATTATACCCTTTTTTGCGAACTTCAATTTAGGTAACACGGATTTTATAGCGGTTTTTAACTTTTTCTCGACTAGGTACCCTGTCGCTATCGTTTCATAAAGAACTTCGTTCTAAAAAACCCATCCAAAGCCCAATACCATAAAAGGTAAAGAGGTAAATAAGTATAAATTGATTCTAACTTGCATTGATAGTCTTAGTCGCACTTATCAACTCAAACATATAAAATGTCTCTATGCGCTAACTGCAACCGTGTTTTTCGTAGCCTTAAAGGACAAAAAAAAAAGTCATTAAAAATTAGGACGAAGCCATGCGATTTTCTCAAGTTATGGACAAATATATGAATGTCGGATACGTTCTTTGCCACAGATGTCGGCTTTTGCCTTATAGCCGGTGTACCCGTCAAGAATTAGCCGGACAACCATCGCCACAAGGGAGTGCCGTAGCTCAGGAAACAATTGAAAATATCAGAGAAACCATGCAATCTGAAGGAAGCCAAAGTTTAGAAAATTCATCAATAGAGGACGGCGACGAGAAATTCTATTATCAAATACGTGACACCAGCGGATGTTAAAACGTCATGGAATTTCCAATCAAAAGGGTTGCCGCTACGCATAAATACTATATTTTATGCAAAGCTACTAACAATTTTAAGACCATTCCGATAAACGCCAGAGTTCTATTCTTCATTCAAAGGGACTTGTTTATACCAAATGGCGATCGCTGCTGTGATACACATCTAATTGGGAATATTTTTTACAAAGACCACGTGCCTATACTACAAGCGTTTTCAAACACAAGTCAGCTCAGCTCCGAAGAAGTGCATACATTTTTACGAAAAGTTTCAGCCAGAGTGGACACATCGTTTGTGGACCAGATGGTGGATTATTCCATGCCGGAGCAGCAGCTAAAAGTTTTCACAGGACTCAGTTGGGAAAATATAATAGAGCTTAGAGATATGTTCACATCAAGGCGAACTTCTTGGAGTCGCACTGTAACTCAAGCTCTAGTTGTCTTTTTGATGAAAATGTTTTATTATGGTATGCACAGCGTTTACGAAGAACTCGTCTAAGATGGGTTGCTCTCGGTGTTGCGTTTATCGACTTGCATAATTTGGCGAACAAATAGGTGAAGTCCTCAGATTCCTTTAACGGAATGCCATGCATTCGTAGCTCAGTAGAGAAAGGAATATTTTCTTGCAAAGTCAATCTATCCCGAAGAATATTAATTTCTTCCTTCAGTGTAGCTACCTCTTTGGATTGAGTTTCAAGCTTATCAACTCGCTGCACAAGGTTACCCAATTCATTTTTGAGCTCAGCCATTTGATGACCCAGAGTTCCAAGTATGATGTTTTGTGACTCCATGATTTTGTTCGTAATTAGCTCGCATTGCAGTTCAAATCGCTACTCAAAGATTCGTATTCCTTAAGTTGTTGATCGGAGCAGAAGGTCTCGCTATCGATGGACAAATATTTGGAGATGTTTCTTTATTTTGAATCACATCCATTATTTAGTCATAGTTAACAGGTTGGCTGATAAGTCCCCGGTTTAACAAAGAAAAACACATTTTTTTGTCAAAATTCGTTTTTATTATTAAACATAGTTCCCTTCAAGAGCGATACAACGATTATAACGACCTTCCAATTTTTTGATACCATTTTGGTAGTACTCCTTCTGTTTTGCCTCAAAATAGGCCTCAGTTTCGGCGATCACCTCTTCATTGCAGCCAAATTTTTTCCCTGCGAGCATCCTTTTGAGGTCTGAGAACAAGAAAAAGTCGCTGGGGGCCAGATCTGGAGAATACGGTGGGTGGGGAAGCAATTCGAAGCCTAATTCATGAATTTTTGCCATCGTTCTCAATGACTTGTGGCACGGTGCGTTGTCTTGGTGGAACAACACTTTTTTCTTCTTCATATGGGGCCGTTTTGCCGCGATTTCGACCTTCAAACGCTCCAATAACGACATATAATAGTCACTGTTGATGGTTTTTCCCTTCTCAAGATAATCGATAAAAATTATTCCATGCCCATCCCAAAAAACAGAGGCCATTACTTTGCCAGCGGACTTTTGAGTCTTTCCACGCTTCGGAGACGGTTCACCGGTCGCTGTCCACTCAGCCGACTGTCGATTGGACTCAGGAGTGTAGTGATAGAGCCATGTTTCATACATTGTCACATATCGACGCAAAAACTTGGGTGTATTGCGAGTTAACAGCTGCAAACACCGCTCAGAATCATCAACACGTTGTTGTTTTTGGTCAAATGTGAGCTCGCGCGGCACCCATTTTGCACAGAGCTTTTTCATATCCAAATATTGATGAATGATATGACCAACACGTTCCTTTGATATCTTTAAGGCCTCTGCTATCTCGATTAACTTCATTTTACGGTCATTCAAAATCATTTTGTGAATTTTTTTGATGTTTTCGTCAGTAACCACCTCTTTCGGGCGTCCACTGCGTTCACCGTCCTCCGTGCTCATTTCACCACGCTTGAATTTTGCATACCAATCAATTATTGTTGATTTTCCTGGGTCAGAGTCCGGAAACTCATTATGAAGCCAAGTTTTTGCTTCCACTGTATTTTTTCCCTTCAGAAAACAGTATTTATCAAAACACGAAATTCCTTTTTTTCCATTTTTTTCACAATAACAAAAGTTGCTTCACAAAAGACGCTCTATCTCACAAACTAATTGACTTACAGACGTCAAATTTTGACACGAATCATTTGAAGGTTGCCACTATATAAAAATAATATGCATTTAATACTAGCGACGCCATCTATGTGTCAGACCGGGGACTTATCAGCCAACCTGTTATAACCCGACGGCTGTCTTTGATTGCCTCTCTTTGAGCTTCTTCTTCGCTTACGAAGTATATTCACGAAAGAAGATAGTAAAGAAGAATCGATTTCAGTAAAATAAAAACACGATTTTGTACCGGACTTAGATGAGAATGATCTTTTAACGAAATTCACCACATAGCACGTCAATAATTTTCAGCTTTCGTATTTTAAATTTTTTTGATAAGTAGATAGTTTATATTTATATTAATTGTTTAGCAGAGCGTTGTAAATAGCGTTTTTTCTGCGTTTATTCTGTACAAATTGACGGATACTCAGAAGCAAGCAAAAAGTAAAAACTTAAAAATTATTAAAAGTCCCATGCATTGCTTCACGGACCACGCGGAATAGAAGAATCACACCCTTGGATAGCTCAAAAAAATTATAAATTACCTATGGGCACCTGAACACGAGCGGTTGTTCGCGGCGTGTTTCAAAGTACACAGAAATGACTAGAAGCCTTCACACGAGCGTGCGTGCCGCAGCGATACCGCGGCGATGAGTGTTGACTAGCAGAAAATTTTCGAGGAACGAGTTTCTCTGCGCGTTTTGCGTCGTAAAAGTATTCGTTGTATATATTCGTGGATGTAAAAAATTAAAAATATCGCGACAAATTTTAAAAAAAGGACCGCTTGCAGGAACATGGGCGCTATTTTCGACGAAAAAGTCTTTCATCCGATTTTAACCCTCTACCATAATATATGAAATAAGCGGGTCCAAGGGTTTTATTAATGCTTTTTCTGCTTGAAATATTGAATAATTGATACAAAATTTTTTTCGCTATAAATAGGTTCGGTAACCCTTGACTGCTGTTTCCATGGAAGAAACGATACTGAAACTATAACGCGCCGCACTGTATGAAGAGTAGCTATATTTATTAATGCGGCGTTAACGCGCGGTGCCGCACCCCAGACATGCCCTATCCCTAAATGCCCTTATATATGTATTTGCAAAAATCCACTAATCGGAGATATTCTAAAAACGTTCAGTCTGGCAGTACCACTTTTTCTTTTGTTTGTTTTGAATGCATATATGTATGTATGTGTCAGTGTTATCGTGATATCGTCGGAAATAAGTGGCGCCAAAAAACTATAATATCGCGGCCGCATCAGAAAATCATTTTACATACATATATGCAGGGATCGGCAGTAATAATATTTTCAGCAATATTATCGGTACTAATTGCGGATTGACCAAAAATTTTTATTCTTTTATTCTTGATTATTGAATAAAAAGAAATCACAAATTGCAAAAATAAAATTTCTGAATAATGAAAAATTTATATTTCAAAGTCAAAACATTCGGATTGAAAATATGAAAATACTTATAAAAATAAAAATTGCGATTGCTTGAAAAATCGAAATTTTAGATAAAAGGATTATGAATTGATTGAGTAATGAATAATCAGTCTTTTTGTATTACGGATTATTCAGGAAATCAATATTCATACTCCCAAGATTGTGGATTATTTGAATAATCAATATTCATATTCCCAAGATTATGGATTACTTCAATAATCAATATTCGTATTCCCAAATTATGGATTATTTGAATATTCAGTATTCATATTCCCAAGATTATGGATTATTTGAATAAAAGTCGAGATATCCCATTGGAAATTGGTACGGAAATAATCAGCGGCTCCAGTAGATCCGATTGACATGTTTTTTATACCCGACATAGTTTGTGTCGAGGGTATATTGCGTGTGGTTGTGTATTACAGACAGTACGCTTAAACCTCTGCATGTTGGTGGAGGTATGCTTTTATTGTAAAAAATTTGTTCCCTTATATTAATTTCTAAGTCCTTCCACGCCTAGAAATTGTTATGAGATTAACGGATTAATAAGACAAAGTTAGTTTAATTTTAATTATTTTTTACCCACCAGTGCTATCTCACATGGGAAGAATTTTGGGGTTTTTCAAGTTGGCACACTATTAAATGAAATTTTATTTGATTAGCTACGGCGACTAAGGAAGGTAGTTAGTAACGACGACGACAAACTTCGTCGATGGCGACTACTGCAATACGAATCTGTCGGTTGTTTTTATTTCTCTGTGTAAGGCGACTACAAAAAAAGGTACGAATATCTATTTCAGCATCTGTTTTTTTTTTTTTTTTTTGTTTTTATCAAGCCTGTGCGTGCTGTGTTTTGTCTATTTTTCAGTAAATTTTTCGAAAATTATCTTTTAAGGAATTCATAGAGTCGTCGGAAATATCTTTGGAACTAATTTTTCTTCGACATGCTTGCAATTAAACTTTCGTCCTGTCATAGTGTGCATTACATGTACTCTTATTTGGTTGTATGAACTATTTCACATGAAATTTCAAGAGTTGGTAGTGCTTAAGACAAACGAAGATATACGTATTTCATTTCCTTTATAAGCCCAGATTAGGGGAAATAAGTGCAAATATATTGAGCTGTAAAGTGATGTAATCAAATGACTGTCTTGCCAAAAGGGTTTTAGTCAAATTTTTGTCTGAAAGAGTCTTCAGTAGAGGCGAAGTGCCAAGTGTGACAAAAAAAAAAAATAAGAGTCTTTGGATTAAGGAAAAAAAAAATTTTTGTTTCACTTGACATTTACGTAACTCCTTTATTGATCTTTTATTAATTATATATCTTAATTATAATTTGCAGGATATTTTAGAAATCGATGGCATGCTGGAAAAAATAGTACAATCGCACAGGACTAATAAATCTAGTTCAGAAAGAATAGCGGCAAAAGCTTTAACGGAATTAAGCAATTCTTCAAAGAAAAAACCAACTGGAAATTATATATATGGTACAGAATACGCTAACAACGAAACGCCCCACGTTAAGGAGCGCAATGTTCTTATTAGCGAGGCACAATTTCCTGCTTTGAACAAAGTTTTTTCGAACCAATATAACTCAGATATTAAATTTAATTCGTTTTCATCATCAAAGAGCGTTCAACATGCTAAAACGAGTCCCAGTGAATGTAAGGGAATAAACCTTTTCGAAAATGAGAAAATAAGCAAGGATATCACGCAAAACGAAGGCATGGCTCTAGCGAAGGGATTGAGTGAAGAACCTCACTTGAAACAACACTATGAAACTGCTGCGGTTCTCATGGATATAAGCAAGAAAGTAGTTATTTCACCACCGTGCTATTATTCGCAATCTCCACTTTTAACAAAAATAACAAATGAAAGTATTAAGCAATCTGTGATACATAAAAAGCAAATATCAGACATACACGACGAAAAGGAGGTTGACCTTTCTACCAAAAAACATCGGAGATGCGATTCGAATGAATCTAAGAATTCCAATTCTCTGTTTTATTTCTCTCAACCTTTAGCAATTGAAAGCAGGCTGCCAGATTATTTACCAAATGAGAGAGAAAAAAGTAATAGCATTCTTGGAGTAGAAGTTGAAAGGAAAATGTCAGTTAACCAGCCTTACGGACCCAGAGATTTGGAAATTAAAGACGACTTTGAGTCGGACACAGATGAAAGCTCTGACCCTAACCGTTTGGAAATGGACGTGATGCCAGTTCCTAGTGATCTAAGGACTACAGAAAGTTTTGATTCGGAGGACCACGCAACGGATGCTGCAACGACGCAAATATGGCAGGCGCTGGCGAGATCAGCAGGTTAATATCTCAAAGAGCTGATACATAAAAATTTTAAATCTGAAATTTTTTAGCGAACGCTGAAGAACAAAGTGAAACTAAAAAATTTTTGCGCCATATGATGCAGCAATCATTAACGTTCTCCATAGCACCACTTGCAGCTGAATTGGACGAGCAGCTTCGTGAACAACCCTCGGCTTTGTTGAAGGCAAGTTCATATAGTTATTATTTATAAAAAGAGCGAATAAGGATTAATTAGTTTGAACTGAAGACTTATAAATATCGATTATAATCGGCTTAACTCGGAGATTAGATAAAGCCATGACCGTTTGTCTGTATGTCTGTCCGTCTGTGTACAGTAGGCTGGTTTTTCAAAATACGTTTTTTCGATTTTTATAGGTGCTCACGGCCAAGATTGTTTGACCGATTAGTGAAATTTTCGGAGAGCATTTTTTGATTGCAGAGGAAACATACGTGCCATCTTTCATTCATGTAAAAAAATAGTTTAATGTGTAAGAGACAAATATCGAATAACGTCACTTTGCCACGCCCCTAAGATGTGTTCTAGAATCGAATTTCATCCAAATATTTCAAAAACGCCCGCTTTTAAAGCAGCTTGCATGATTTGCTTACCAGATTCTAGTACGGGATATCATCAGAAAGAATTTTTCACAATAAATAAAATATAAAGCGGTTAATTGCAATTCAAAAATTCAAAAATAAAATCGTGATTTATGATATAACAATTTTAGTGATTAATGTTGAGAAGTAGTGTTCAAAATATAAAAAAAAAAATGGTTCAGTAGATTTTGAGTAGTTGTGTTTGGTCACTCGTCGAAATGGATTTTTGGGAAAATTGATTTAAAGTTTCTGTTCTCGAAGACATGCAGTTTTTGCGTTTTTTCTGACAGACCCTACTACTGGAGGTACCCTTAGTAGTGCCAACTTTCTTGCAGGCCCATTTCACTTTCTGGTGTTGCAGACAATTTTTGAAAAACTCGCTTTGGCCATGCCCACTTTTACAATTTTTGGAAATTAATTAAATTGTCCAGTTCGTTCAAGTATCCATTTTCATATCCAAAAAGATTCAGGTTTTACCGCAGTTCTTGCGATTTTCATAACAGACACTAGTAGGTACTAGAGGTACCTAAAAATTATCCGATTGGCGAACTTGTTTTTACTTATATCCCCGTCAATACGCATACAAAATTTCGTGAAGTCGAACTGCTCCGATAAGAAAACTGTACCCTAGGGTGGTTTTTCAAAATAGGTTTTTTCGATTTTTTTAGATGCTCACGGCCAAGATTGTTCCTTTTGGTGTAAAACTGAAATGCTCAAAATTTAAACCCAATTCAATAATTCCTTGCCGTGCCTAGAGGGGCCCACAGTTGAGAAATTTTGGGGTTTTCGCCGAAATTTTCCATAATGTACCCCCTAGGGGACATATTATGTACCACAGCAACAAAAAAGTTCTCTTTCTAATTAGACCAGTTCATTAGCTTCGTAAGAAGCCCAAAAAATCGTTGGAAAAACAACAAAGATATTGGGGTCGCGGCCTGAAAAAGCTTTAAATAAAAAGGAGGGAGTTTTGTCACTTTTTAAAAAACTCAATTTTCTTTACTTCAACGTTGTTTTTGTGATATATAATGTTAGGCATTATCTTTTGAAATAAAATTATCTCTAGATTGGATCTAACAACATTGAAATTAGGTTATATTAGGTGTAGTTAAAAGAAATCCATTATTTTTCCAATAGATGGCGTTATTTATCTGCATCTCGCGTTGTATAAGTCCGATCGTGTTTCGCTAGGGGGCATTAGAAAGATGACAGTTCCTACTAAAAAAGCTTTTTGACACTTTTTTGATTGATTGATTCAGTTTTGTTTGAGAGCTTGTCAAAGATGGACATCAGCAAAGAGAAAATTCGCTACATTTTACAGTTTTTCTTCGATAAGGGAGAAAACGCAAGCCAGGCGGCTGAAAATGTGAATAGCGTTTATGGACCTGATACTGTAACAGCCAATCATGCGCAATTTTGGTTTCGTCGATTCCGTTCCGGTAACTTCGATGTCAAGGATGCACCACGCACTGGAAGGCCAATTGTCGAAAATGTCGATAAAATCATGGAAATTATCGAGTCCGACCGTCATGTTAGCACTGTTTCGATTGCAAGAGCTACAGATTGCACAAAAAACCGTTTGGAACCATTTGAATAAGGCTGGATACACAAAGAAGCTCGATGTATGGGTGCCACACGAGTTAACGCAAAAAAACCTCATAGACCGAATTTCCATCTGCGAATCGCTGCTGAACCGCAACAAAATCGACCCATTTCTGAAGCGGTTGGTGACTGGTGATGAAAAGTGGGTCACTTACGACAACGTCAAGCGAAAACGGTGGTGGTCGAACCACGGTGAACCGGCGGAAACGGTGGCCAAGCCAGGATTGACGGCCAGGAAGGTTTTGCTGTGTGTTTGGTGGGATTGGCAGGGAATTATCTACTATGAGCTGCTCCCATACGGCAAAACTCTTAACTCGGAACTCTACTGTCAACAATTGGACCGTCTGAAGGAAGCAATCGCCCATAAGCGGCCAGCTTTGGCCAATAGGAGAGGAATTGTGTTCCATCAGGACAACGCCAGGCCACACACATCGATAGTGACTCGCCAGAAGCTCCGGGAGTTTGGTTGGGAGGTTCTTCTGCATCCACCTTATAGTCCGGACCTGGCACCAAGTGATTACCATCTGTTCCTGTCCATGTCGAACAATTTTGCTGGTGAAACATTCGCTTCAAGAGAGGCTTCTGAAATTCGACTGTCTCAATTTGTTGCTAATAGGAACGAGGGCTTCTATGAGAGAGGCATAATGAAATTACCTTTAAAATGGCAACAAGTTATCAAACAAAACGGCGCATATTTGACCTAAATCGGGTCATTCTAACTATCTTAAATAAAGGCCTCAATTTAATGCAAAAATAATGGATTTCTTTTTACTACACCTAATATATAATACAGTTATGGTCAAAAAACTTCTAAATTGTAGGGGTTTTTTTTTTTTAGATCAGAGGAAATAGGTCTCAGGCAACAACAAAAAAAGACGTAAGAAACTGTCAACGAGTCGAAAGAATACATATTTTACTATCATAAAATCCTTAATTGAACACAATCCATTTATATTTGTGGATGGTATGACTTTTTGGTTTGTTTGACTTTTTTTGTTTAACAGTGTTTTCTGGAAAAAAGTCCAAAGACACTAAAGGATGAAATAAGGCTTCTAAAATGATAAATAGTTTTGTAATCGGTTAACGGGGAAGAAAGTTACAACGCTTTGAAATTGGAGAAAAAAATAAGACTTGCTGAAATTGATATTATTGTATTAGAACGTATACTGCTTTGGCCCTAGTGAAGCATTGTTTTGTCAGCATAAGCCTTGGGCATAAAAGTTTGAAACATTTACGGACCATTTGTTTTATACAGTTTATGCGAAAAAGAGTGACTTTTGACAGGTATGGGTAATTTTTTTTGTTTCAAAAACAAACTATCTTGTCGTCTTGGGAAAGTACAAGATGCAATGAATTGTTAACACCCAGATTTATTTTATCGCTGACGAAAAGGGAGAAAAACAAATGGAAATTTTGAAATTTCAACAACATCGGAAAATCGAACATATATTGGCTTTTCGTTTAGTACAGGATAAGAGAGTAGTAGATGACGCCACTGTCATGGAAAAATGAACCACGGAAGCACAAGAGAACCTATGTTACGAAAGACATATAAATTACATTTCCAAATCGAATGCGCTTGACATCAAATCAAGCTACACTTTGTTTTGTCTTTGACCAGAATTGCTTTCACTCACCTTTAATTATTAACATTAAATTGGAGCAAAGCAATATTGCCAAATATTGCATACCTTCAATTCAAATATCAAGTTGCATATTTCGCTTTCTTCTTTCGGTTCTTATTCTTTGACCTAATGAGCAATACATGTCAAGTACGAGCTAATGCGGGCCAAGTAAGTTTGAAATGTGCAACGCACACGTGACACCGACCTTCCGCAAGAAAACTGCGCACATGGCCAAAAGCATGTGTGCTCTTGGTTATAAAAGAATTGTAAAAACCTAGATTAGACATCAGTCTTACATCAGTCTCAGATCATTCAGAAATTGTTTAGATCAGAGAATCAACAATGATTTTAAACTAAAAATAAATAAAGTAAATAAAATAAATCAACCGAAAGACTTTTAATTACACCACTTCGTTTACCGCTATATTGAAACATATTCTCATATAGTTTAAGCTGTGTTTATAGCGTGAAAGGAGGAAGATATTGTTGTTTATTCCACGCTAGTTCAATGTCTTTGCAAATAAAAGCCAAAGCAAAGCAATAACAATAACAATGTCTATCTCTCTCTATTAAATTTATGCCGAAAACTCTCTGAAGTGGGGCTTTATTCTTTTCTTGTATTATGCAACAGCAGTAGTAGAAATAGTTCCGGAGATATATTCATATAGTTTTGATGTGCTTATTGCTAACAAGTCGTTACAAATTATATTATGTTTATTTAAACCGTTATAAAACTAATTTGAAATGGCTAGTACATCATCAAATACACGTAGACGATTAAAAAATATGAGATATTTACTTGGATATCCATCTCAGCAAATAAATGGCGTCAACCTGCCGTCTAACAATCAAAGCATTATTTTATAATATGCGTAACGTAGGGTTAGTTTTCGGTGATGCCGCATTTTTCATTTCATTTTTCTCTGCCACAGGAAATATAGAAGATTTTATTTTATTCAAATTATCAAGTGGAAGAAGTGACTTCGGAGGATGAGTTAACTGAAGGTAAAGGAATCATAAGATCAAATATTCAAAGTAAAAAAGGAAATACAGTCGCGGGTGTGAACAAGTCATAACGGAAAAATTATCCATGTTGTTATGTATGTGCAATATTTCTAAAAGAAATGCCGTGAGAGTAATTTTCGCAACATCTGAGAGTCTGGGCTGTGATGTCGGAGAATAATGTATAAGCAGAAGCACTGCAAAAAATCGGAGATTTTCCTTTCGAAATCAAAGAGCACAAAAATAATGGAGAGATTTAAAATATCGGACTTAAAAAGGACTGTTGTTCATTGGGATGAAAAATTACTACCAAAACTTATCCGAAAAGAAAGTGTTGAACGGTTGGCAATCTTAGTAAGCAAAGGAGCTTATGAACAACTCCTGGGAGTCCGTGCATTAAAGAATAACACAGCTTTCAGTCAGGCGGAAGCTGTTGCCGATAGCCTAGGAGAATGGGGTATAAGAGATCAAATTGTAGGCATGTGTTTTGACACAACGGATTCTAACACTGGACGAATGCAAGGCTCTTGTACATTTCTGGAAAAACATATGGGTAAAAATATGTTGTACTTGGCCTGTCGCCATCACATATCAGAAGTCGTATTGCGATCAGTTTTTAAGCACGGATTCGGAATGAAAACTGGTCCCCAACCTGACATTTTTAAAAATTTCCAGATTTATTGGCCTAACATTGATCAGGCTAAATACCTGGAAGGAAGGAGTTTACAAGAAAAGAATAAAGCCAAACGTCAGAGAATTTTTGGCATAAATTCAAAAGAGAGAGATAGACGTTGTTATTGTTATTGCTTTGCTTTTGATTTTATTGGCAAAGACATTGAACTAGCGTGGAAGAAACCACAATATCTTCCTCCTTTCACGCTATAAACACAGCTTAAGCTATATGAGAAAATGTTTCAATATAGCTGTAAACGAAGTGGCGTCATCTACTACTTTCTTATCCTGTACTGTACGAAAGGCCAATATATGTTCGATTTATCGATGTTGTTGAAATTTAAAAATTTCCATTTGTTTTTCTCACTTTGCGTCAGCGACAAAAGAAATATGGGTGGTAACAATTCATTGCATCTTGTACTTTCCCAAGACGACAAGATAGTTTGTTTTTGAAACAAAAAAATTACCCATACCTGTCAAAAGTCACTCTTTTTCGCATAAACTGTATAAAACAAATGGTCCGTAAATGTTTCAAACTTTTATGCCCAAGGCTTATGATGACAAAACAATTGCTCACTAGGGCCAAAGCAGTATACGTTCTAACACAATAATATCAATTTCAGCAAGTCTTATTTGTTTCTCCAATTTCAAAGCGTTGTAACTTTCTTCCCCGTTAACCGATTACAATATTTGGCATTTTAGAAGCCTTATTTCATCCTCTTTCAGATTGCGGGAAAATTGCGGGAGAGATTTAAAATATCGGACTTAAAAAGGACTGTTGTTCATTGGGATGAAAAATTACTACCAAAACTTATCCGAAAAGAAAGTGTTGAACGGTTGGCAATCTTAGTAAGCAAAGGAGCTTATGAACAACTCCTGGGAGTCCGTGCATTAAAGAATAACACAGCT